>JAGFMF010011464.1:4358845-4431031 GCA_019455555.1 Galemys pyrenaicus
CTTTCTTTCTTTCTTTCTTTCTTTCTTTCTTTCTTTCTTTCTTTCTTTCTTTCTTTCTTTCTTTCTTTCTTTCTCTCTCTCATCTCTCTCTCTCTTTCTGTCTTTCTCTTTCTTTCTTAAAACTATAAAACAAAAAACAAAACAAAAATGATTTTGCTGCATAGAAATGAGACAGTTTACTGAGTTGAAAGCCATCTGAAGAATAGGGATGCTTTCTTTATGACCTTGTCTATACTTTCTTTATAAATTTTTGTATAATAAATGTGTATTTTTGATAAATAATTATTTTCAATAAGAAATAAACATATAAAAACACATTATACATTCATTCCCTTTCATAACAATTTAGTCTTATGGATAGTTATATATGTACATATAAATATATGAAATTCAATATAATGGCTATTATTTAGTGCAATCATATAGTGATAGATTTTAAAACATATCTAAGATTGTTATAAAGCATATAGTATATAAATTTATTTTTTAAAAATGTACTAATTTGGAATAATTTCTTCAGCATGAGGAAAAATCCCAGCACAGGATTAATATAAAATGAAAGAAACCTGTTCTTTTAATGGCATAGGAAAGGTGAATAAAATTATGCTTTCAATGAAGACTCATTAGAAAACATAACAGACTTTTTAGTAGAGGTTTAGAATTATTGTTTCACGATGAATATAACAGAAATCAGAAGAATGAGTAATAACAAATTTCGGAATACAGTAGTATAGGTGCAAAAGTTGAATTTGATACATTTGAATACCAATTGCTAACTTAAGAAATACGGCTGTGATTAGACTCTAAAAGAAAAACTTGACTGCTGAACAACTATATCTGATATATTTGGTATATAGACTAATTTCCCCCCATATAGTAAAAATAACTCTCATAATCAAACTATAATTGTCCAAGTAGTGGGGTTTTCTATATACAAGATAAGAGTGATTATATTTACAATTAAAAAGAATCTTTCTCTATGACTGGAAGCTTGTCAGAATTCTAGGAATGATGTAACTTTTGAATGTGAAATTTAAAAATATAAGAACATAAGACTGGACAATCTAGTCAGGAGCAAGCCTGGAGTATTTTAACAACAAGAAGTGATTCATGCCTTAAGCTAGTCACAAACAAATTGAGGTCTCATAAAAAAATCATTTCTATAAAGATATTAGACTAGAATAACCAAGGGAAAGTCTGACAACTATTACACATGATTATTCTCCATAAAGTGTTAACTACCAAGAGCTAAGAAAAAATTACGAGCAGTAGGATATCAGAGAGATCTGCTTTCTTTGCTCTTTCCCATAAGCTACATTGAAGAAACTTGTATTAGATGACAGATTTAACAATTTAGGACTATCTCCATTATCTTTTCAATGCAAAATAAAGGCACCAATGACACACATTCCATTAAATTCACAGGTCACTACATATACGCAATTGTTAATTACACAAGGTTTCTTTACAATGGAATAGGCATCTGGACACCATCCTAGAAATCTACCTACTTCAGTAAAGAATATTTAATTTAGAGGATTTGGAAGAGATTTTGCTGTTCAGATTCTGCTTCCTTCTCTGAGTGTTGCTTTCGCCGTCTAATACGGAGATACACCACCAAGTATCACAGCAGGGAAGGGCTAGTTGAGGAGACAACTCAGCATAGAAACAGGTCTGCTAAAATCCTTGCTATTATGTTTAGTTTGGATTATTAAAACTTGACCAGAAGATCATTTTCACCTTCAAATTATGAAAGAAAAATCTAGTATTAAATCTTTTCTTCGATGGAAGTCATAAAATTTAAGTTTTTCTTCTGATTGCCACTAAATAGCTTTTTATTGATTTTGACTTTTATTTACAAAAGAACCTTTACAAGTTTGCTACAGAATAGAATATGCAAAGTGATGGGGCATGTTATGTCATCATTAGGTTCAGAAACAATCACATATATCAATTAATATATATGAATTGGTGAGGTCCATTGTTTCTTGTAGTTTCATAAAGTAGGATCTCATAATGGGCTGTTAAGAAAACCAGATGTTCTTTTATCTTTGTTAGGTTCAAAATCCTGATGTTGCAACCATTCTGATTTAAGGACTAGAGATGGGACATTTCCTTTCATAACTACTATTCATTTTTAAAGATAATCTTAAGCATCTTTTCAGGTCATTATATAATGAAAATTTTAGAGTTTAATGAGAAATCTTAATGAAATGAATGATATATCACTATTGCTATTGGATAACAATAATGGACATCAAAGACGAGAAGTTAATCAAGCTAGGATTGAAACTCATCTTGTCCTCAATCTCTCTCCAACATGGACTTTGGGACACCAGTCTTAACCTTTCCTGCATGGACATTTGGTTATGCACAGTAGGGAACAAGGTTCTTGGAAGATTCTACTCCTTAAGTCTTTAATATTGAACCTATATGAATGTGGGGAATTCTTGCAATCCTAAAGAAGGTAGCCCATTTGGAACTAAAGGCAATCTTAGAATGAGAAGAATTGGTGACTGTTGTGTGACTGTCTTGTACTATATTTTATGTGTCATAGCTTACTAAGAGTTAGGGTTTTGTTGTTGTTGTTTGTTTGTTTGTTTTCCTGTAGTAAACGAGCATGAATATCTTTCAAGAGATGTTTAGATGGATAAATTTTTGGATCCTCACAACTGTTTTGTGTACTGTTAGAATTTGGTAATATACCCATTTTATAGAGAAGGAACATATCTTCTCTCTAAGAAACTGACTTGCTCAAAACTAATGAATAAGCTAGCACTAGACTTACAGTTTCTCTCATTGCTTTTGTGCAGTTTCTATCATTCTGCTTTTGACTATAGGCGCTGTCATAAATCTATGACTTTAAAATTGTCATGTCGATGAAAATGACAAAGCAACTTCTCAAAAGTCATTCCAACTTGTATTCTATCTACTAGTTGAGTCTTTATTTTTGTATTAGAAAACTAATTTTCCTAAATTACCTACACAAATTCCTTAAATCAGCAAAATTATCAATTAATTTACTAAAAAGGTAATTTGTATGATCTTTTGCCTTAAATGCAATTACATTCAAATGTAGATTGCATGCAATGCTGAAAAGAAAATCACCAGATAACAATGATTATTCATCGAGTTACCATGAAATATGGAGTTGATTCTACAATTACTAATGTAACTCCATTTATCTACATGGTAATTCTCAACAATGCTAAGTTCTATTGGCCATTTGTAGGTTGATACTGTTATATTGTACTAACAGATGTTAAATTAGTTTATAAGAACACCTAGGAACAACTGTAGCAGCAGATTGCTTGTAAGTAATAGGCAAGATTGTAAAATTCAGATAACATGAAATGCAATAGGTTTATACTGAGACAAAGAAAAAGTACGTATAAAAATTAGAGACAAGATAGTGAATGGACCAAATTAAGATAAAAACAAAAGAAATGGGTTCAATATAAGTTAATAATAATAATAAGACTAGTTCTGCAGGAATATTTCTACCAGGAAACATCCATGCCTCTAGCACCCATTTTTAAGATTTATATTACAATATATAATCCTTTGAAATTCATGACAGTATCTCCTACATCTAAATATATATGTTGTAATAGAAAATTAGCAATTCATAGAAAATGATGGATGATATTTACCTGGATATTTACCTGGGTTGTAAAAAGTGCCATGATTCTTTAAACTCTGTGAATAACCCAGTTATTACAGTGACTAAATTGAGACATTTCAATCACATGCTAATGGATAAACCAGTGCCAACGTCACACAAATAACACTTTAATGTAATGAGACTGGATTTGATTCTATTTCTCTCCAGAGATGCGTTATACAATAAGAATAATGATAATATAATATATAATATAATAATGATAATATAACAAATACTTAAATAAAAACAACAACAAAAAGGGAACATTTCTATCCTCCAGAAGTTGTTCTTATCCAAATTAGTTTTAGTTAGATTGAAAATCTTATCCATAATTGCAGATTATTTCAGATAAAGATTGGTGTGAGAACACTTTTTAGCGATGGTATTTATGGTATTTTCATTCTAAAATATGCCAGAATCTCTGGCGAGATATATGCATTCCTGATGAAAACTATTCGTTAATGAAAATATTTGATATGTGGTTTTATAGGGCAGGAGAAAAAGATCTTTCTGGTGAGAGACTTTAAAAATGTACACAGACTAGATTTTAAAAAGCATTTTAATTCTGCTCAGTAAAATCATTTATTACTCCTGCTACAAAAGAGCCAGCCCTGTTGATTCTCAATGCTTTTTAATGCATTGTGACTAGCATCACAATGACTGAGGCAACACAATGAGTGGACAAAAAAGTTCTCTCTCCCTCTCCCTCTCTCTCACCGATCAATATGCTGGAAGAAAATGTCACAGACTCCATTGAAGGTAATAGGGTTAGATCACCATTACACTTTCTATTCAATGAGCTGAGGCTGTTTGGGCCATTTCTGTTGCAAAATTCACCTGTTTGAAAAGATTCATTTTATTCAATGCAGTAGAACAAAACAGCCAAGCAGTGAGCCTGCTACACCTCCGGCTTGTGCAGTCCCTTCTTTTGAAGAGGCATTTCAGTGCTGGTTATGCAGCCAGATCTAATTGAAATATATGGCAACCTCAGATGGATGCAGGGCCATTGAAAAAAGTAGTAGACAAAGCAGGCATCGATTTTTCTTCGTTGCTTTCCCCTGATTTTCTGTGCAAATTTGTCCATTCCATCCCGTCCTGTTTGTGATGCGTTTCTGTTCTCTCCTCCTGGATTTCTCTAAATTCTCTGCTATAATGTCCCATGCTGTTTTCTGCCCTAAGCCCTGGCCTTGGGTCATCTCAGACCTTCTAATAGCCTTGTCCTAAGATCCATGGCTCTGCTAGGTAATTAAATTATATCACACCTCGATTCAAACATTCTTGTACAAATACTGGGGTGGTGGCTTATTTCCCCTTCCAGACACTCCCGCACATTACAAGATTGCTAAAGCCCCTTAATGAATATCTGCTCCAAGAAGCTTAAGGAAAGGATAGTTTATTCCATCTTTTTTTATATAAATTGGACTCAAAAATGTTCAGCAGAGGAACTGTGGTTCATTCTCTTATCTAATGGCAAGGGTTATTAACAAGGGGTACTTGAGTGGAGTTCTTTAGTTAACTCATAAACTCTACCATTTTATATCTACTTCCACATTTCTATCTGGCATTTTCCTTTACGATTTTTATGTAAAGCAGTATGCAGATGCACCTTCAAACCCACCCTGCAAACAGATTGCTGTTCCTAAGTCTGGTTTAAAATAATCATGAGGGCCCGCCTTGGTGGCGCAGTGGGTTAGGCAACGCACTGTGAGGCAAACCACAGCCACGGCAGCACGAGTTCGATCCCTGTCGCCGGCCAGGGAGGGGACCCACATGGTGTGGCAGACCTCTCCTGCCTCACCCGCTGCTCCCCTCAGCAGTGTGTTTCTGTCAATCTGCCTGTTCTGCATCCTGCTCTGTGTGGTGGATTCTCTCACCACCCCCACACCTCTGGCCTGTACCCCAGCTCTTGTATGCATAAATAAATAAATCTTTAAAAAAAATAAAAAAAATAAAATAATCATGAAACCAACAGTTCTGATATGTCCAGGTGTTTCCCTTCCACAAAATGAAAACACACCTGAATTGGTAATGGCACATTGTACTTAACGTGTCTCATACCTATGAATGACACACAATATTATAAATCAATGTTACTTCAATATAAAGGGAAAAAAAATGAAACTTGATCATAGCTTTATTTAAAAAGATTATAGTGCCTGGTGGTTACCATCTGAGATAGGTGATCATGCAGATTTTGAGACTGGGCTTAGAGACTTAATTGGAAGAATGACTAAGCCAGGTTAGCACTGAGAACTAGCTGTTATGTCGTCAGAGATGTTTTGCAGCATTTGCGGATAAAAGAGCTTATTTCATATTTTCTATGATGTATTGACAACACAAAGTAATCACTAGACATCTCTCCCTGAAAATACCTATTTAAAAATATTTTACTACTTTTATGAATTAAATTATTTAAATGAGAGTCCCTGAGATGAGCAAAGGTTACTCTGAAGTTGAGAATGCTTTCATTGAAGAGTGCACATGGAGGGGGAGGTGGAAATAAAGCAAAGAGGCCATAAATAGGACCCAAATTTATTCTATGACAAACACTGGTAGAACACATGTGTAAGACAGTCCAATCTAGCATACTTTGTATAAAACTTAGTTATTATAAGACACTTTGGCATTATCATCTAAATCTTTATGCTGGGTAAGAGATCATTAAAAGTTCAAATTCCAAAACTCTGGATGTCCTTGGGTCCTCAAATCATTTGAAAAGCAAAGAAAATCCTCATGCTAATGAGGGCAAAAAATTGGATTCCCCAGTTTACAGAATATACCAAACTGAACAAAATTGTCAGCATAACATTTAAATTACTTTTTTGATAAGCTTGGCTATTTACAAATCATCAGACAATTACATCTTCCAAAAACTATTTAGCATCAATTCACTCTGCCTTTTCAACAGTGCACTTGACTAATTTCAAATAAATTGAAAAAAATTACCTTGCAGATTGCAAGAAACTGACCAAAAACAATTGCTGGGGTTTTAAATTATATATTGTTAAGCAAAAGGGTTTTTCTTTGCTTCATCACCCATGTTTTAAACATTAACTCTTTAGAACATAGAGAAAGACAAGCAAGGAACATACAGCTTAAGACCAGCTTCATCTGTGTGCTATATCAACCACCCCCTAACATGAGATCACCCATTAATAAGCTTCCGATTGTGCAACTCCTGATGAGCAGCTACAATATTTTTAGTAGAAAAGAAATTAGAACCCATAGTATGAGGCATTAAGAGCATGGAAATCTACATCCTAAGAATCATAACATTTTCAACAAAGTGGTGAAATCATTAAAGTTGATCTCTGTCCACAAACACTCTCCAAGCTCCTCAGGGCAACTTTCCTTAAAATACTTAATGAGTTCTCTTCTAAAATCCGTTTTGAGGAAGAGATCTGTAAGGGAGCCATTTCCTTCTCATATCACAGAACTTGGACAGCAACACCAGCCAAGGAAATCTTCAGGTCTGAGAGCAATACTGGCTTCTGGGATTAAGATTGATAAATGTTGCTTCATACCCTCAGGTTTTATATATAGGATATTTTGTATTCAAACATTAGGTATACCTTTTATTCAAAATATAGCTTAGTCACTGCTATACTTGACTAACATTTAATTAGAGAAGACATTTTTATTATGTTAGTTTCAGTATTCCTCAATGAGAAAAATGACTCTTCACTTAAAACTAAAGAACATGTAACATAGACTCAAATATTAACAATTAGGTTCTCCCCGGTGGTGCAGTGGGTTACGTACCACACTGTGAAGCATCAGCAGCTACTGTAACATGAGTTCAAGTAAGGTCCCTAGTCAGGGAGTTACCCACATGGCTCAGCAAACCTCTCCTGTCTCGCCCGCTGCTCCCCTCAGCAGCGTATTTCAGTCGATCTGCCTGTTCTGTTCACCACTCTGTCTCTGGAGAATCTTCTCACCACGTCACACCTCTGGCCTCTACCCCAGTTCTTGTATGCATCATTAAATAAATCTTTTTAAAACAAACAAATATTAGCAGTGAATAAACCCATGATTGATTTTCTTGTCCAGCTGGCCTGTGTTCAGGCATTCTCCATTTGCCTTTGGAAATGGTGACCTTGACTAAATGAAGCCTGAGGAGTTGGCATCCACCAGTTTTAACAAGTAAATGCCTCCTGATTCACTGCTTTGCTTCTCAGGTGTGGCTTTTTCTTGAGCATCATGTCCTTGTGAGCTGGACATGATGTGTGGTGTGTGGTATAAACGTTGAGGTAATGCAGTCTTCTAAATAAAAGAAATGGAAATGTCAGAAGTCTTATAGATATAATGTCCATCAAAAATGTTTCAAAATCCTAAGGAAGAAAGTCAAAAGGTTTTGAAAACAGAAGAGGGACTTTAAGAGATAAAACAGCCATCACCCAAATCAAATTTTCTGGATTCTATTTTGGTCAAAGCAAAAAAGAAAGAGAAAAAAAAAAGTTTCTAGGGTATAGTGGTAGGCAGTCCTGGCGCCTAAACCACTCTGTTGACTTGAGAAAGGTGAAAAGATTGCCATTATTTCAGTTGCCTCCTCTCTCGAGGGAGTGACATTATAAGACAGTGATTAAGTGAAAAGGTATTAACAATCCAGTGGCCAAAAATCCTCCACCGAGGACAGTTTTGGGAAAAAGTAATTAATTTGATTTACAACAACTACTGATCCTAGAATACACTTGAGCCTAAAAACAAGAAAGAGAGGGAGAGAGAAAAACAGAGATGTTTTAACCCTTTGTTATTTGTAATGCAGTCATCATTCTTATCTTAGTATTTGCTTTATCCACTATACATTCGTAGGTTTAAATTCATCCAAAAATCATAATAGTCTCTTAGTTGAAGTGCTCACAACTGATCATTAATTTAGCTTCAGGGAATGAATACCAAAGAAGAAAAAAGATACCAATTAAATTTCAATTGGCTATTTTTTAAAGCTGCAAACAGCAGAATCCCCATTTCAATTTAATTAACTGGGATGGAAAGTTAAAGAAAGAAAAAACTTGTACTTGTGTTCCGTATTTTTTATAAAGAAATTTCTTTTCTAAATAAGAATTGAATATCAAAAGCCAATAAAAAAGCATGACTGACTACATAGCACTGTAACTGTTGTTATTATTACAAATTTGTATTATATTTTTGCCACAAATCCCAACAATAGCCTCTGTGAGACTAGAACACACTATTTTCTTTCTCGTTCAGTTTGAAGCCACCTGGATAGAGGGCTGTGCTTCCCATGCAGCCTGAAAATTTGTCAAACTCTCCCAGAGAGAATCTCAAAAATGACATTTTTCAGTGCATGAAAGAGAGGTTATTCCTTTATAGAGGAAAGTACATTTCTCTATTGATAGAAAGAAAATGAATGCAGGAAATTATTTTCCTTTAAGCTCATTTTCTTCCACTCTTTTCACACTCCTTTTCCTGCAGACCAAAGCCATCTTTCTATTTAGGTAGAGAATTCACACCAACCAAATAATATGATATGTGGCTTACAGGTCTCTTCTTTGACCTAAAACAGTGTGGTCATTTCTACCAGTCCTGCTACCTTGTGAGAAACTCTCTCGATGCAAAAGTTTTACTAGAAATATGAAACAGTTATAATTTAATGTAAATGTGTTGAATGGGTCCCTAGATCATAGGAAGAATAGAAAGAAATAGTCGTGTTTATTCTTCAGGGGCTTAGTTAATTGCTTGGAAGATTGGCGATGGTTTAAGGATACTAGAAGAGAGAATGAAGTGTAGGGACTTGGGTTTCAAGCTGAGGAAAGCAGCAAAGAGTCTATCAGTGTATCTAATATCTATCAATCATGTATCTACCTACATCCCTGAAGAAGGAAGAAAAAAGAAGCTTTGTCTCTAAGCTGGGCACTGAGCCCATACAGCATACATGGTAGATGAACTGATATATTGAGAGATTAATAATTTAAAACATGTAGATCTACTTTCAATAACCTCACGCCAGCTATCCCATTTGTCAGAACTCGGTTTAAAGACAGACCTTGAAATCTGTATGTTCTTGATGAGAAATTGTGTTTCAGTGTCTGGAGCCTGCACTGGTCTTTTGCCATCCACATCAGAGTCAGACGAAGAGGACGCCACCGTGACTGGGCTCGTTGCCTATGCTCTAGAAGCCTCACTTACCTTATTACCTCATTCAGAGGACTCTGCAAATATTTACTGAGCACTTTTTTTGTGTGTGCTAGGTTACATCTTTGGGAATACGTAAGTGAACAAAGCAAAACTCTTACTAGTTAGGGGAAAAGATGACAATGTAATTATCCGTGAAGGTAGGAAGGTTTTGAAGACAAAAGAGCAAGTTAGGTGAAGGGACTACTGGTTTCTAGGGCTGGGTCTGGAGGTTTCCTTAGGGAAGGAAAAGATCTTCCATAATATTTGGTATGAGAAGAGAACTGAAAAACTTGAATTATTCAAATGTGGATGAGGGCTTTCCTGGTGGCGCAGTGGGTTAAGCAATGCACTATGAAGCAAACCACAGCCACTGCAGCAGGAGTTCATCCCTGCTGCTGGCGGGGGAAGGGACCCACTAGGCCCAGCCTCTCCTGCCTCTCCTGCAGCTCCCCTCAGCAGTGTATCTCAGTTAATCTGCCTGTTCTGTCCCCTGCTCTGTCTCTGGTGAATACCCTCACCCCCCACACCTCTGGCTTGTACCCCAGTTCTGTATGCATGGAATACATCTTTAAAAACAAAAACAAACAAATAAAACAAAAGTGGGTGAGTCCTGGAGGCACTAAGAGAACAAGTGACATTTCTTAAGAGTTGATGGTCGCCAGAGCATTGGGAGTGAGGGAAAGAATGTAACAGATGAGAACAAAGAGGGAGGACCTCAGGAACACTATGTAGGAAGAATAGATCCCATGCAGTGGGCTGTGTAACCTTTGTAAGAACTCTGTTATTGCTGCGTGTGGGGAGTTCTGAGCTGAAGAGGAACTTGATTGTATTCACATCTGATGTGAATGTGAATGATGATCATATCTGCATCCTGGCCTATTATGAACATAAAATGAAATAGTATCTAAGAAGCCAAGACATAAAAATTGCCAGCAGGCTTGATCAGTGCCGGCTAAGTCAATACACACGCTGTTAAGACTTGTTCGCTGACTCGTCTGCTGTTTGGTGTTCTTTTCCGTGTGGACTTTACCTCCGAACTAACCTGTGAACTCCTTGAAACCAGGGTCTGATTTATGCCTTCCTTGGTGTCAAAGAACTTAAATTTGCACCTAGTAACTGCCTTAAGATGCATGGGAATTGATTGGTTAGTATTATATCAATAAAAATGTCTGCTAGGCATCAGCTCCCAGTGCAAGCAAATCTTATTGTCAATGGGAAAGAATATACCAGCAAGGCTAGGCAAAATCTCTTTGGGAGGAATTAGAATAGTCCATTCTCAGTTAATTATTCATACAGATCATTATACCTAAAAAGTCATTTCTTCCAAATTCCCCTTAAAGTACCTAGCAAAGAATTGAATATAATTTGAAACAATATGATTTTAAGATTGCTGAATAAGACTATGAATGAGAAGAGATAATTGCACAGTGCATATTTATATTTTTAAAAACCCAGTAGAAATGTTCTTCCTGGGCCTCCCCTGGTGGCGCAGTGGGTTAAGCAACGCACTATGAAGCAAACCGCAGCCACTGCAGCGCGAGTTCGATCCCTGCTGCCGGCCAGGGGGGGGGACCCACATGGTGCAGCAGACCTCTCCTGCTGTGCCCGCTGCTCCCCTCAGCAGTGTACTTCTGTTGATCTGCCTGTTCTGCTCCCCGCTCTCTGTGGTGAATCCTCTCACCCCTCTACACCTCTGGCCTGTACCCCAGCGCTTGTATGCATAAATAAATAAATCTTTAAAAAAAAAATTATAAAAAAAAAAGAAATGTTCTTCCTTCTGTCCCATCAGAACCCTAGTCTTTAACTGAAAGTTATCTTTTTTTTTTTTAAATTCAGTCAAAATATCTGCAGATTATCTATAGCATGAGAACCGTTAGTGGAGCCCCTGATCTGGAGTCACCAATCAGAGGGGGAAAAAAAGCTGAGCTCCATCACGAGACACAGGTTCTAGGCTGGTCTCTGAAACTTTGGGGCAAAAGGACCAAAACTGAGTTTCATTGTGCCATTTATTTTAGGACAAGTTCAGTTACAGGCATATATTACATGAAAAATATCACAGGATGGGGAGCGAAGGAGAGAAGAGAACAAAGAAGGGCGGGCACAAGGGTCCATGATGATGTGTGTGCTAAGGCAACAGTGCCGGAAGGGGATCCTGCCCTTCCATTATGGAAATGATGTTGTAAACAAATATTAATTCAATGAAAAATTAAAAACACACTGAGATACTGTTATGCATTATCAGGATGATGAAAATTCAGAAGACTGACAAATCACGGCAAGGACGTCCACGGAATGATATAGATCAGTTGTCAAATAGTTTATATATTAGCATATAAGTAGGTATTCTATATAGTATCTATATTGTTTACCACATAGCTACTCTATAAAGTTGCAGATACTTAGTATATGGTCCATTCAGTTAACACATTCCTCAGTATTTAGCCAACCAAGATAAATGAATAAATATGGCCACACAAAGACCTGTATGGAAGTGCTTATATATATTTAAAAAAAAATCACAGGGATACAGTGACTGCAAAGCATGAAATGTGTAGAAAATCACTTTTTAAATTGTCTGAGGTGCTGTGACCCTCAAATAAAGCATATATGGGCATTTATAATTAGGTAAATGAATATTGAGGCAGCAATTACAATAGTAAATTTTATAAAAAGAAGATTACTATGCACAGCAATAATCAGCAAAAGTATTGTGAAGCAGCCGAGCTTTTAGATGAACTGAATAGTCACAATTATCCAATTTTACTTTGTAATTCTATATCAGGTATTTGGTGAAGTCACTCTTTAGTTCATTTAACTTGTTCACTTTGTCTTCTGTTTTTATCTTTAAGAAATCCAGATGCCCATATTATCCTGCTTTTTAAAAATTTAACCAAAAAGACCCCATTTGTTTTGTTATTTATTGTCATATTCCTTCTCATTGCCACACATTCTTGAGGTTCCCACATTTTTCTTCTCTTCAAACTGGATTTTCTAGACCCTCCAGTTTCAAGGGTGCCCCACCTGTCACACTTCCCCTGAGATATTCTGCCAGGAGTCTGAGATTAGAGAAGCACTGTCTACCTCTAGCAGCCATTTTGCACTTCATGCTTCCCTCATTAATGTGCTAGAAAAGTAGCTGATTGCCTCTGTGGCCCCTTAATTAAAGACAATTAAAAGTTGCTGGGTTACCATGGGGATGACTGATTACCCAGCGGAGTTCACATTTGAGAAGATGAACCCTCTATAGTCCTCCTGCATGAGAAACAAGGACTTCGCCCTCAGGCCCTGGTATTTCATTCCCACAACACTAGGAAGTTACCTAAGTTTTTATTAAGGTTGGAACTCCAGGTCCCTTTTCAAATGCAGTAATACTACAGAACAATTTCTCAAGTGTCTCTTTATTCCCCTCTCTCATGTCCTTTCTTGAATTTGCCACCACAGAATTCTAGTGAGAGAAAAGTACTTAAAAACTAGTTAAAATAGTTGAGCGAGTCATCCCCACGAGAAGAATGTAGGTGGCAGATGGGCCATATTTAGGGACGAGGCTTTCTGGTATGTTCCCTGTCCTCTGCCTCTGGGTCCAGGCTTCAGGAGTTGGATGTTACCTGCACTGCCCTGAAGCCACTGTCCTGAATGGACCGTGGCAGGCAGAGACTCAATTACTCTTTCTATGCCTTGGTTTAGTTACTTTTGTTTGGACTATTCCCTTCACTTTGATAAATATCATAAAAAAAAGAGAGAGAGAAACAGAAAAGTAAATATTTGCATTCTGTCTGATTCTTTTTTAAAGATGTATGTATTTATGCATACAAGAACTGGGGTACAGGCCAGAGGTGCAGGCACTGAGAGGATCCTCCAGAGACAGAATGGAGAACAGACAGATCAACTGAAATACATCGCTGAGGGGAGCAGCAAGTGAGGCAGGAGAGGTCTGCTGCGCCGTGTGGGTCCCCTCCCTGGCCAACAATGGGGATTGAACTCCTGCTGCAATGGCTGCGGTTTGCTTCATAGTACAGTGCTTAACCCATTGCACCACCAGGGAGGCCTTGCATTCAGTCTGATTCTTTAGAATACTAATAATCGTCTGATTCTTTAGAATACTAATAACCGATATGATTCTACCTCCTAGTTCCTAGTTATGTCTCTTTATTTTATATCAGTGAACTCCCTAATTCTATGTCTGGCCCTATTTCTGTCAAGTTTCCCTCAGAAGAGAATCTTCTGAAATCATTACTGTTCTTGTGAATCAGCAATAGTATGCACAGGGGCTTTGATTCCTGCTTCACTGCTCCTTCTCAATACCATCCCGCAGGGTGGGTGTAGGGTAATTGAATTAATCAGGCTTTTACACCAATGGCCTCTGTGGCTATGACCTGCGGCCTTGATGATGTGAATGCAGAAGGCACTTGGGAGCCAGGGGTTGAGGCACAAGCGCCTGATTGTGAACCCCTGAGTATGGATGGGGGGACAGGGTGTAAGGGTGGCGTCACTGAGAGGTGGGCGATGGCTACCAGGGGACAAGCAGTATGACTACACAAGAGGCAAGATCACGAGAGAATGACCAGAGAGAGACCAGAGAAGAGTGCAAAGATTCCTGGGGACTGGGAGGCTTCCTTGCTTACCTGCCTCCCAGCCCCCACCCCTCTGTCTCTGAACCTGGGCCAGCCTCCTTGTCTGCCAGGCTTCCTCCCTGCTGTGCTTGTGACCTGGTTCCCTGGGAGAGCATTAAAGTCTGAAAAGACGCTGAGGGAGGCAGGACTCTAGATCTTCCTGAAGCCATAGTGAACCTGCCCTATGTGTGCTCACACTGTAATGGGGTTTTCTGCACCCTATAACTGAACCTGCCACCATTTGATCTGGTTCTCATCCACTCATAGCACATGAACCCCCTTAAAGCGGAATCAAATCACACCCGACCAACTCCCAAAGGGTTTTGACTTCATTAAGTTACTCAAAAGATGTTTAACTACTTTTATCTCAAAAAGCAAATACAGGTCCTATGAGTCCCTCTTCTGTCTCTGCAGGAAAACTCCTTTTTCCTCCATTTATTTGACGGGGTATCTACAACTTCGGTGCTTCTTGTGTTCCCTGCTTTCTACAGACTCTAGCCTCAGGGTCTCCAGGTAGATCTGTCATTATGACTGCATCCCTCCAGACCACTGACTCACCAAGGTGCCGCCTCTGTTACCGTATGTGTCTTGCACTCCTGTAGCACTGATCTCATATTAAAGACCGAAATTAAACTTTCCAAAGACTCCTGGCCCTGGGATTGGGAACAGATGAAGATCGGTACACTTAGAGAAAGATCTTATATTATCTAGATGGACTCCAGGCAATATTTCATTTGGTAAATTGAATCATGTAACAAAGCACTTTTAATAAACCTTACCCTTTGCAGTGATTATTACTGTTTTTTATTTGATTAAAATTTTAGAATTTCTACTTAATCCCAGTCATTCCTGCCTTCTAAAATGCCTGCTTTGAAGGGATAAGAACAGTAACCCACAAATGTATTCAACCCAAGGGAAATAATAGAAAAATGTGTTCAATTTCTTCCCTATGTTTCTTCCCTTTCTTCCCATTACTGTGTAAGTTATTCACAAAAACACTTTGCATTTGAATTCTAAAAAAAAAAAAAAAATGGATTATTCTAACAGTGAACTTCTCAAATGCACCCTGCATGTAACACCCCAGCAATCTATGATTGATTTGCTACCTTAAAAATAAAACGATCTTAATAATTTTTAAAACTAATAAGCAGAAACTAATTTCAAGAGTCTGCTTTGTGCATGTTAGATCCAGGGCATGGCACTTAGTATTTTCCGCAGATAATGGAAGCATAATAGGTGTGAAAGGCTGACAATTTGGACTTTGTAGGTGGCGAGGAAAGGGTCACCGGTGAGGCCACCTGTGCTTTGTTCCTGTGCCGCACAGTCCTGTTTCAAGTAGTCCTGGGGTAAGGTTCCCTCGCACTGTGCTCGCAGCAGGAGACTAGCCTGACCTGTAGAGACCACCTCGGAGAGCCTGTGTAGTTCACTTTCCAGGACCGGCTCTGTCCTTGATCTCCGTGCTGTGACTGACATCAAGGTGACCAATTAGTGGGCACCGTGATGGTGTTTTCTGTGATGTTGTAAGGGCACGGAGGTCACGGCAATTCAAGCCTAGCTAAATCCCAGGAGGCTGCACAAAGCTGTGTCTCTGAAGTCTGACTTCAACACAGCATCCCACAAATGAAGGTATGGCTCCTTTTTTGAACTTGACCAGGACCCCGGTAGCTGAGCAAGGGACTGAAATGCAGCAACTAAAGCACTTTTGAATAGTAAAGACATTTGCTGATTGCCAAAACTGAGCTTCACCCCGTGACAAAGTATGTGGGTCATTCTCAGGGGAGATAAAGGCAAGACGACGAGGCAAGTAAAACCTAAAGCAAGATGACTGGGAAACTAAACTCTACAGTGAGTAAGCACATATCAACTTTTTCTTTCAACTTCCTTTTCTACTAAACAATTTGCCAATATTTATTGTGCCCTAGAGTAACAGTCGTGGAATCTTTAGCAAGGGAAAAGTAAGGTTGGCCATTCAAACAACCTAGTGAGTTGAGGAGTTTGTCTTCTAGTGTTTTCTGGAAGTACCGAGTCATGTCTTTCCCACTCATTTGTAGTCTGTGCTCCAGTTAGTTGGCACCAGCCCAGGAAGCCGGGAGCCGGTGCTGGCAGATTCTCTGATCGGGAGGTACCAGCAGGGCAGGCGTCCAGGAGAGGCAGGCAAGAGGCAGCTGTTATCATCAGAGTCTGGTCAGCAGAAGGTGGGAGAACATCAGTGAGTACTGGTCAAGTCAAGGAGCATCCTGAGTGCATTTATAACCTGTAGATCAGGTTTGCGATTTGTTTTATTCTAGTGGGATGCGGTTCTGGTAGGATTGACAGATTTATCAAATAAACATGACACATTTCAGATAAATGACCAAAAAATTGAGTCTAAGTATGTAATAAATAATGCAAAGATGTACAAATATATGAATATATACATGTTCTGGAATTCAAGTTTAAATCAGTATCCTGTCTTTCATCTGACAGCTCTAAGCCCCATACCAGGACAGGGACAGAAGCAGACCTGGAAGGTGCCGGTGCCAGACAGTAAAAGTATGAGTTGGTGGAGTAGAGTAGGAATAGCTTAGCTCAAGAGCTCAAGAAATGGAGACTCTGAAATTGCCAACTCTGTACTCCATATTTTATTTTCCTCTTACTCTGTATTCTTCTCAGTAGAAAGAGTATAGGAAAAAATGCAGCCAAACTAGTTTTCACATTGGTGTCACTTATCTTAATATGTGGCCAGAGGTGGATTATAATACCCTTTCTCTTTATTCTTACTCTAGAACTCCCATTATTCCTTCTCACTCCTATTCTCTACTAACCATGTTTAGGACATCCCTCCCCCACTGTTATAAACACACAAATTTAAATATATTCCATTTTCCTTATTTTCTCAATTCTCTATATACAGTGACTGAACAAATTCTGTAGACTAAATCATATTAAGTCTTTATGGACGGTGATAGTTTAAATTGCCATTATGAATGAATATTCCTTTCAGGGTTCATCTTGAAGTAATGATTAATCACTAGTAGCCAGTGTAATGATTTTTTTTTTTTTTTTTTTCAGAATAAGGATTTCTTTTTGCTCAAGTTAAGCCACACTATACACTATTTGAAAATGTGGATGACATTTCAGGTCTCTGGAATGTGGAGTTACATTTAGGCTGACCAATAGACCCTTTGCTTCCAGAGAGCTAACACACTGCTATACCTACTCTGGTTCTTTACTTTCTCTGGGAATTCTAATTTCACATAATTCCTCAAATTCTGAGGTCCCGTGTCTCAATAGAGATTGGTGACAGTATTTCAAAGACATCCCTCCCCCTACCCCAATCATCAAAAGAGAAAGAAGCAAAGAAAAGAGAGTAAAGAAATGAAAAGGAATGAAGTGGAATTTCACAGGTATATACCCAAAGAAACACAAGAATCAGTTAAAATAGAAAGGAGCTCGGTGATTTTCAGATGAGAAAGCCTACAAAATTGCCAATGTCTAGTGTCATTATAATCACAGAGTTCAAAGTGGTAAAGCAGCTCATACTTTCTCAAACATTTACAGCAACTGTCTCTGGTCCTGTGAAGATCAACCGCAGGGCATTGTGGTTGAGCCAAACTCAGACACACAATCCATTAAAAATGCCAGCATTATTCATGTGTCTTTATTTTGTGTGGTGATTGTATCTGGGGAGTTCACAGTGCTGACTGTTGCAATGCTGCTCTATTCTAAACAGCACATGGCAGTTCTAATTGGCATTTGTGTGCAAGAAGGAATGACAGCCATCTCCAGCCCAAACCCTCTCTCTTGCTCCCTTCACATCTCTCCACTTATTCCTGTCTAGTCTTCACTTCCTGCCTCTGTCTCCCCTACCTCATTCTTCCTCTCCTCTGAGTACTTGCTAGCTACCATCCTTGTCTTTGCCTTCTTTTCTCTTCATTCCATCTTTCAAAGGGCTCCTGCTGTGACCCTTATTAATGGTGCCAGGGGATTGTTCCTTAGTTGACAACTGAATAACCAGTGTGAGTTTCCAGTGCTCTGGTTTACTTTCAGTCTGCATTGTTTTTGGTAGAATTTCAAACTGTATTTACAAAAAAGGGAGAAATGAGTCCATTAATCTCCTTAGCTTTCTCATTCCAGCTTGCTCTATTTCTTCAAACTTTTTTTTTGTTCTCTGAAATAGACTTTGAAAATAGTCTTTTGGTAGCAATAAAATTAAGCTGATCAAGTTGTGTCAACTGGAATCCCAAGATGTACAGAGTCCAATTATCATCCCCCTCCCTGGGGCACCTCTGTCCAGGTGAGATCAAACGCGATGATGCACGGAGGAGGATGAGTGGTAGATTTACCCAGCCACCCCTGCCCGTGTGTTTCTGATCTTCAGAGTGTGCTATGCCCCTCGTCACAAGATCTCTCACACTTAAAGCTTTACCCCTCACCACCATTTTTTTTTCTTGCTATTGGATCATTTCTATTGTTCACAATACTTATAATCTTTAAAAAAGTGAATGGCAATAACAAATGTAGCAACAAAAGAAGCCTACTATAAGCTCACATTTTATTCTTTTTCTCTGAAGAAAACTCAAAACATTGTCTAACTTTCCATCCTCATATCTCTTATGCATACACTTTTATATTCATCTGAGTAGACAGTCATCCCAAAACTGACTTCTCAGATTTGCCAATGTTCTCCAACTTGCTAAGTTCAAAGGTCAGTCTTTACATCTTTATCAGTAGAAATGTGACCCGAAGTAGAACACAGAGTGGGGGCTGATGAATAAGGAAAAGGGAGTTTTTGTGGGAAATAAGACTTGATTTAACAGTAATATCTCAGCACTGAAGGGGAGAGGTGATTTGGGAACCTAATTCCAGACCCTGTTTCAATCCAAAATCTGAGAGCTGAGACCAGAATGGCAGAATTATGGAAGAATCAGAAGTTAAAAGAAGCATTTGTTTGAAATTACAATGGGGTGTTGGGGTTGACATTGTGATGCAGAGGTATTAGAAGATTTTAATAATAACAGTGATGGCATTAAGGATTGCATACTTATTTTGCTAATGGTGGAATGTGGTTATAGAAATAAGGGGATATTGGCTATCTTCCTAGAGCAATTCTCTATTTGTGTAGGTTTTTCAATAGAGTAACTAGGACCTGTCTTCTAATCCAAAGTTTATTCAGTCACATATAAACCCACTCACTGTTGGGTTTGTTGCTGGCTTGTAGAGAGTTTCCCTTCCAGTCTTGCTGTGGTGTGAGGTATACTTGCCCCACAGGTATTGCCTCAGGACATTGAACAAAGGAATCTTGTCTCTGCTCTTTACTTCCTCTCCACCACTCTTATGGCCTGTCACATCACATCAGAATTCCTACTGCTTCTCATCTGCTGTGAACTGAGGAAACAAAAACAAGTGTGCTGAAATTTTGTCTAAAATAAAGCCAAAGGAGATCTGAATACAGACCCTGAGACCAGCTTCCAGCACAGTCCACACTCATTCATGCCATATGCAGTTTTTATGCCTTGGTGTTGTGATCCACTTAGCAACTTACAACAGACTAAAGATCCAGTATTTAGATCCCATCCCAGCTATTAATTTCCCCTGAGTCCTACAACCCGATTAATCTAATATCTTCTCAGGTACTATTATTTTAAGTGTCTGCAATGTATTGGCACTTAGTACAGACCTCTTTATATCTTTATCTTTCTCTAAATTTATACAGTCTCTTTGAGAAATTTATGGAATCCCTGTGGTCACAGAGGAATTTTGGTCTGTTTTGTTTTCCTTTATTTGCCCAGGTATTTTTATCTACCTAGATGCAAAAAGGATTTTAAAACTTAACAAAATTACAATTCTGCAAGATAAATCCATAAAGAAGTAAAGATTTAAACAGATATAAAGTCATGGTAAAGAATAAGATGAATTGAAGGATGCCATTAATGCAAACAAGTGTTGGCTGTGAAATACTGTGCAAGGCTTACTTCGATGGGCAGCTGTGTCTCTAAGGGCCAAGCCAGAGGGGTATTCATACCAGGTGTTAATTTATAGTAGATAAAACACAGACAAGCCGGCCTACCTGGTGGTGCAGCAGGTTGAGCACCACATTGTGAAGCACTGGCAGCACAGCAGCGCCAGTTCGATCCCCGGCCAGGGATCCTGCCTTGCCTGCTGCTGCTCCCCTAAGCAGTGTACTTCAGTAAATCTGCCTGTTCTGCTCCCCATTCTGTCTCTGGTGACTCCTCTCATCTCTCCCGACTCTGGCCTATACCCCAGCTCTTGTATATGTAAATAAATAAATCTTAAAACACACACACACACACACAGATAAGCAATCAGATAGAAGAAGTCTAGCTACTCAGGGAAAAATATACTTATCCCTCACTTTCAGGAAAAAAATTCTCTAGGAACCTTCATATACTGAGGCTCTGTCCAGTATTGTCCAAAGACTTTAAGTTAATGTGTAGCATCTACACATAAAATACCCCAAGAGTTTCATATGACTACTTTGTATCATATCCCTTAGCTCTAACACTAATCAAGGATTACGTTTTCTACATTGTTACACTGACACTGATTCAAATCAAGGATATAAACAATAGTCAAAGAAAAAACAGGCTGCCTTATGCCCCTGGAAGGAGCCAGCACAAATTGAACACACACATACACACACCCCGTGAATGTTCATTTTAGATTAGTTTGTGCTTTTATTTGGCTCGGAGAGTAAATGGGACATTTCTAATGAGTGCTCATCATTTTGGCAGCCAGACTACACACAGATGATATGAGCCGCTAACCACCAGGGACAATGTTTGCCCAGATGTGACTCTGTCTTATGCTACAAAGCACTGTAAATGTCAAACCCCTGGTTGGTATGCAATTCTCCATTTACCACACACAAAGCCTGCTGGAGAACAAAAGGTGCCAGATATGGATGTGTAAATCATTATAATGGGACCAACAGATCAACAACATCACCCCTTAGAAATAGGATGGCCTGAGGTCACGTTTCTTAGATCACTAGCTTCTTTTCAAAATGTCCTTTTTTGTTGTCCTGTTTTTTCAAGAGGCACCATGGGCTTTTTGTAATTAAAGTTGTATTGATTTTGTATTTTTTAAAAAAGGATTATAAAAAGGACTAGCATGAACAAGAACAAAGGCAGATAATGGATGGTAAACATGAGAAAAGATAACAGTCTAGAAACATACTCATATTAATTCTCATATACTTCCTTCTCAAAGTTGATTCAGATACCACTGTTTCAAATACCATCCCTACATGCCAACAGTTTTCAATAATGATCCTCGTCAGTGACTTATGTTGTCTATAGCAATTATAATTATAGACTTTCAATTTACAAAATCTTTAATTCATCTTAAGTGAAATGGTTATTCTGGGATCATAAATATAGTGGCTAAGGCCTGGAACATGATGATAAAAGGACTCTTTAGAACTTCAGTCACCTCCTTTATTCCAGTGCTCTGCCCACCCAAAGAAAAGTCAGGCTGACATGTCCTCAGAGGTCTATTTAGGTAACAATTAATTTTGCCATAATAACAACAAAGATAATTGGGAGCATTCATAGAAAAAGCTGATGACTTCTGCAGCTGTTGTTGATGTCTAATACAACTCTTCAGGACTTTTTGGTATATGGATTATAGGGTGTAATACAACTCCTCCAAGTGTTTTCAATGTGTTGATGGTAGGAAGTCATCAAAACAAATATATTAGAAATTTCCCCAACTCCAACTCCTGGAAATGTCTCCTGAGTTACATCTGCCATTCTCTCAAGACTATTTTCACCCATCTTCTCAGCCTGCTACTGAGACATCTACCGTGGTTTAAATTATTCTAGCTCACCCAAGTCCAGTACAAATCTGAGGAACACTCTAGGGCCTCACTGCTGCCATGACTGTCAAAACCAACTGGCAAGACCACATCTGTCATGACAAGGCCATCTTCTGTCATTTCCAAAATCACTAAATTGCACAGTTCCTCCTCTGGGTTATTCTTCAAGAGAATGAGTCAGGTCTTCCTTTCGGCCACTCTTCAACATTCCTCATCTTGACTCCAGAGGACTTCTCACTGCTTATGTGATGTCAATAACTTAGCTGGCTACTCTCTGGAGCTGGGCCAAGTTCAGAGGTCTTGCAATACTCCCTGTTTTCTTTTTCTCTCTGCCTTGACTACACTCCCTCCCCTTAACTCCTCTGAGACCCATCTGCAAATTCCCTCCCCATTTCAGTCAAAATCTAAAGCCCTTTGCAAATCAATTCAGATAAATGAATTGTTGTTATTTGAATCTCTGTTGTGTAGGAGATTGAAACTAAAGAGAAAATGAGATGTTAGATTAGCAATGGTTTCCATATAGCTATTTGTTGCTTACTAGCTCGCATGCATAATGGGGATTTGACTAAGACAATCAGTTGGATATTTGGAATAGTTAAATGAAAGTGATTGATGTGATGTTTGTGAAAATTACAAGGGGAAACTTAAGCACTTAGAGTCAGGAAACCTGTGATCTCTTTACTACTCTGCAACTAACAAGTCATGGGACCTTAGGAAACACCATGTAATTTTCTGAGCACAAGTTTCCTCTTTCTGTTAAATGGGGGAAAATGTAATCTCTAACTCACCCCCAGCTTTCTTTCTAGGAGAATAAATGATGGTTCTTTATTACTAAGTAGGGATGCATTTTCTAGATGTGTCCTAGAAACCTTGCTACGTACTAAGAGCAGTGACTATAAACAATCACTAAATCAATATTTAAGGAGTAAATGCTTCAGGTAAGATCTTAGGTGAAACATCATGAAACATTCAAAAGATTTTAAGGCAAAATCTTTTCTATCAGGTCATTATAAGGGCTAAAAGAGCCATGAATGTAAACAAAATTAAAATACAATTTCTGAAGTCAAAATAGAGGGAAGTGATCTGTGCTCAGGTGTTATATGGCAGAGAGTTTCTGGAATTTGAAACGGGACACACAACATATGTTATGGAGAGAAAAAGAAAGTGAGAGTGAGAAAATGTACTTTGTAGAAAATACCAACAGCACAGGTTGGTGGTATGTTAAATGGAGGTGATTTTTCAGGAGAAAAACTTGTGGTTGGCTTGTGGCTTTCATGGAATTCCAAGGGAAGACAATTGGAGTTCACCCCACTCCATCTAACATGCGAATGGCGAGTTCTCCTCCTATTACAGAGAGTGCACAACTGTACTCTTGAGATAAAGATTTTTCTGTGAAGATAGAATGTTGATTCCTTATTAACCTTTAAAATCTGAGGTGAAGCTGAGAAAATCTGATTTAAAAAAATAAAGGAATGACATCACCAGAATCTTTTAAAAACATCTATGAAATGTCTGTAGCTTGAAAAAGCTCATGGGGGGCCTCTTCTCTGGCAGGGGAGATGAAGAAACAAACATGAATATAAACTCTACATTTGGTTTGTGCCTTGAAGCCATTGGCATTAATTAAGATTCTATGGCTTCCAAACAATTATGACATAATTAAAGTAAGATTCTTTCTACAGTAAAACGATAAGAAATGACTTTTAGAAACCGTGGGAACCATTAAAACGGCACATCAGTATCAAAATGAGCAATATTTACTAGTATTAGCACTATTAAAACGCCTTTTGAAGACAAACTTGGGCAATTATTACTCAGAAAAACTCACATTTGGAGATATAGAGCAGTGATAATTAAATCCCACACTCTATATATCTCTCTTTTTTGTGTTTGACAGAACAGAGTCTTTAAGAGAATCTATTTTAATGGCATTGAATTAGCAAGAAATTCAAACAGAGAAAGGGCACTTAGCAGGAGGTTGGTATTCAGGAAGACACAACTCTCATTATTATTATTATTGTTATTTTTATTATTATTCTTACTCTTTTGGAGGTGCTATAGTTCCATTTGTAGGGCTGGAACAAGCACAAATAAGTTCAGCCTCTGGCTCATAAACTTTCTCTAATGGGTGTAGCACACCCTTAATTAAAATGGACAATGTGCAGCTAAGCTGGATGATTATGCAGGTCTAATAGATGGAGCACTTGAGACTTGGGTCATTGGTTTGAATCAAATGGTGAGCTTGTGTCCAGCTGATCATAAGCATCTTGTAATGTAAAGTCAGGACTTCCAATGAATTTTGAGGTTTTGTATGTTGAACTGGCAAAAAAACATCATTTGATTAAAGGTAGTTTTAGCAGAGGTCAAATAGAGCTTATTTATTAATCTTCATATTTTTTTTTCCTAGTAGATGTGACTTTGAGCATATCTAGGTATATGTGTAGAGGAACAGAGTAGATAAATGAGAAATAGAACAGAGACAGCAAGTAATCAATTGTTTCTACTCAGTTGGACCACAGGATTAAGTCACTATGACCTTAGGAGAAATGTGTTTAGGAAAGAAAGGGAGTTCAATTGCCATTTATAGCCTCCGATCACTATGTCCAACATTTTAAAAAAGGTCATAGTGGAGTTGCTCTTAAGAGAGAAAAATAATAAATTTATTTAAAAGTAAAATAAACAATAATAATGTATTTCCACCACTTCTTCCATTTCATTGGTCAAGATAAGTCACAGAAATACTGAAGTTGGAAGACTCAGGAGAACCAAGAATATTCATAAGCAGCTCTAGTAGTTATCCACAAAAAAACTATACCAGACCCCAAAAGCTGAAAAAGGACAATATCCTATAAAGAACACTAAAAGTTAGAAAAGTTGATGAAATTATGTCAGACAAAATTCAGGAGTAAAAATGTGTATCATCTGATTTCAGTAAGCACAATTGAGGAATAATATAGCTAGTAAAAGTGCTTCATTTATATTTTAGAATGTAAAATCAAATGAATTATTACATTGAGGACAAATCAAAAAAGGGAGAAGGAATATCAAGGTATGAATACAAACCAAAAAACATGTTAACAAATGAAATAAGTGCAGCATTTGATAAAAGCGAGACTGGTTGCAAATTAAATTCATGAAATGAAAAGAAAGCTTTGTGTGGAAAGCAAAGTCTAAAAAATGGCTAATTAGATGGTAACATAGACTTGAGATGAGCAGCATCTGACAGCGAAAGATAAGCAAACACCTTGAATTATTGAGTGTATACAAATCAGCACGTCTCCACTCATTTCTGTCAAGGTTACCAGGAGCTAGACAAAGAGATGAATGACATACACCTTCATTATTTAGGCCAATTCTCCACTCTGGGTGGAGGTGATTGGGTTGCCCAGATAAAACATTTAATGTTTATCTCAAGCAATGGGTCAGATAGCAATTTATCTCATTTGGTCTCTAAAGAAATGAGAGAGAGGGAGAGAGAGAGAGAGAGAGAGGCTACAAAATTCAGATGCTATTCAAACATCTGAATGAGTCAGATTGAGCTCTCACAATTAGCTTGATTGAACTCTGGCTCACCCTTTGACTATTTTAAATGTTAAAGACATTTCTATATATGTTAATGTGGTCTGAAATAACCTCTAAACCTGAGATGCAGAGCACCTTCTGGAAAGCAGTGAAAACCTTTCTATTAGGTTGTTTTTGACACAAAATATCCCTAGAAGAGTTCAGATATGGACTATTAAAAACAGAAATATGACTCCTCTGGAAACAAATTGACAAAGTGATAAATCTAAGCAGAGAGAATATTTTTGTGATCAAGTCAATCATAAAAGATGTTCATGGGTCACCAAATAAAAATAAATGGGACTTTAAGATATTTCAAAATATGCACATTTCTGGCTAATCATCCCAGGCATTGCTGCATTCCACCTCTTCCTTTTAACCAGAGAGGCTGGCTTCTGCTTTGTAGAAAATGGGTTTGCATAATATTATTTTCATTCTTTATAAAATTATGCCCTTTGGAATATTTATCTCCCTCTGCTTATAGTCATGAGATTATTATATTTGGGTACTAATAAATCCATTTGAATTTAAAGGTACTTGTGACCTTTTATTTGAAGGTATGGCTCATTCTCAATTGAGTGATAAGAATCATGAGTTCTTCATGGCTATGGCTGACTTCTGATAACCCTTACTACATCACAAATACTCCATTAAATGTTGGCTGGGCCCATTGAGCATCAAGCCACATCCAAATATTCTCATGCTATGTATATATACTACCTTTGCCATATTTTATCCTTACAAAACTGATTTGTTTTCCACCATAGCACATCTCATGCACCTATTTTTGGACTTATCCCCAAACTAGAGCCCAGAGAGAAATGCATAAGGACATCTCAGCCACTGTGCTTTAGGATGAGCAGGAAAATTTTCTCAAATGAAACTTATGAATCAGGAAATGCAACATTTAAAAAGCAGTATAATGAGTGGTTCATATTATGTCTCAAATATTATGGAAGTTGTTTCGAGTATGAGATTCAAGTGAGTTGAATAGGAACCTAGAAACTTTGCCAGTAAAATGCCCCAGTCAGAAATGTTCATGGTCAGAGTCAAATGTCCATGTTTAGCTGCACCTAAATATGTCAGAAATGATATCATCAGTTGTATTCAGCTATAAAGAAAGAAGAGATCTACTTTTGGTAAGATTATATTGTTAGTAGTCCCATTGAGTAAAGAAAGCAGAAGACATATTTTCTTGTGCTACTTTATGTCATATGATTGTGTATGGCTAGTTTATCCCAGGGATTCAGAACTCAGGCTCTAAATGATGTGTGTGTGTGTGTGTGTGTGTGTGTATATATATACACATTCCTATGGTCAAGATGATTGGTGAAGGAAACTTAGAGGTAGTTTTTTCACAGACTAAACAAATTCTATATCGATTTGAGTCCCATCTTCCATGATCTGACCTAGTGAACTGTAAACGGTGTATGATCAAACCTGCATGACCCATCATCCCAGAACTCTGAAAATAAACAATTTACACCTTTCCTGTGACAACTTTTTAGCACTAGATTTGTTTTTGAATTGACTTGTAAGCAAGAGAAAATTATTTCTCACAGTTGCTGAGATGAGGTTGTCAGCACGTGTGGGCTCTGGTGAGGTTGTCTTTCTGTCTGCAGACTAGCAAGTTCCTGCGTCCTCACCTGCAGAAAGTAGCAGCTGACTCTGAATTTTGAGGTACCAATCCCATAATTCACAGAATAAATTTTAGAATGGTGGAATTAATAAGAATTGCCCCCACTCCCCAGTCTCAAATTTGCTAAAAATAATCAAATTTTGTTTAAATCACAAATTCTCTTTAGAGTGAGGAAATAAAAGTTTGTGTAGATCTGCATTTCAAGTGGAATATATATATATATATATATATAATACGTGTGTGCGTATGTGTGTATATATATATATATATAAAGAGAGATTGTTTTGTTGGTAAGATAAAAAGCAAACAAAACTATATTTTCAGAAAAATTAACAGATGTCTCCTTCTTGCAAACTTTTGCCATGTTTTGCATCCCTGGCTGTGTCACTGCTTTTAAGAATCTTCTCTACGTGCCTATAGTCTTTCCCTGATTGTAGATGCTTCATAACTGGGGCCTGTGTTTCCTATAACACTTGACCTATTATCATTTGATCTTTCTTCTAATACAAATGTGTAGAATGAAGAAAGCTGAAAGCATTGCTTTGCGTTGCAGGATGCCAAGTGTAAAGAAGAAAAATTAATAAATGAAATTATCACCACCCCTCCAGCTGTTTCTTTATCAAATGCCATGAACTTTGGCCAAGAGAAGAAGGGTAGAATGAAAATTTTCCTGTGGATGATGGCTCAGTTATATTATTTTTCTTTTTCCAATTTGTGTGGTCAGGTAGGATGACAAAACTAGTCTCTTACTGAGTTATACTTTAACTTTGCATCCATTCCCTCCTGGATGTATGTGCTGATGGGTCTCTGTGTGGTTCCAACAATAATCCACTGTTCTGTGGCAGTTACTGTGTCCCACTTGACTTCTAAGACTCATCTACTCTTGTCTTCACTTCAACAGGACCAGTCGCCATGGGCCTCATTTGGTGAGTTGATGGATCGGATATGAAATCCATGGACTCCTGTGGAGGAAACCCATTGGGAATGTGATGTGACGTGAAAATGCTCCTGTATCCCACTGCCTGGGTGTTCATTTGGTGTTGAATGTCAGTCTCTGAGATCCCTCACTCAGCTAAGTTCCAAAACCACCAGCAGGAAGGCAATAAAAGGCCACACTGGCTGCAGAGGAGTGAATGAACATCCCTTTTCTTTTTAGCTGGTTCTTTTGGTTTGCTGCCCCGTGCCCTTTCAGAGTTGCAAGCTAAGGTCAGGCATGCCATGCCTCCGAGCTGGCCTGCATGAGTTCTCACCCTTCACGTACTCCTTGGGGGGTTTTATCTGTTTCTTAATCTGAAAACCCATCGGAAAATGAGTCTATTTTGTGTAACTTATTTGTGTTACTTTTAAAGAATCAGATTCTGCATGCAGAAATAGCTGGAAGAAAAAAAAATGGAAATAACCAAAACAAAACAAAACAGCACCTACTTTTTCCCAATTAGAGCCAACAGTTTACCAGCGATGGAACGCAATTCTGGCATCAGCCAGCCTGTGTTTGTTTTTAATACCACTGTGCCTTGTCATGTAATATAACAGCTTTTTATTTTCAATGATATTAACTGTCTTCAGGGAGAAAGAGGCAGAAGACCTCTCCAGGACCTGAGAGTCTTATAAATAAATGAGTTTTTTAACCTCAGCTGTAATACAGATATCTTTTCAATATAATATTAAGACCCTTTGTGACAGGATCTGTCATTTTAAATACAAAAAACACTATGCCTATGGAATAAAAATACTTACTTGGCAGATGAAAAATATTTATGTTCCACTTTTACTCTCTGTGGCTGACAATACAGAATCCTTTGTTCTTCTACCCAGCTATAATCACAGAGGATAAATGAGAAGGTAAGACACCGCCAAACTATAATTAGGTGAGCGCCATCCAATTGATGATAAACCCCAGTGCCAAAAGCTTTTGGTATGCCTCATCTCCTTAGTCCTAAGTCAGCTCCATCAATGAAGCCCTGAAAAGGCTAAGGAGTTCCAGGACGCTCCATGTAAACATGAAAATCAAAAGGAACATTGGTAGGATTATGACTTAGTTCATTTCTTCATCTTTCAGAACATTTCTAGTTAAGAGCTGAATCATTCTCACAAAACACAGAAAACCCCCAACAAAGGTCTCCATCAACCAACCATAGCCTTTGTTGGGATTGGAATTGCCACCAGTGGGTTATTTGGCCATGATTAATAAAGGACTTTTATTTCTTTTGGATAGCTCTTCTTTTCAAAGTCATGCACAAGATAACTATTGTGGACCTAAAAAATGGTAACCATGATTTGAAGAAGTTTATACCCACAACATTTAAATGACATGTCAAACCTATTGAATCCTTATCCATGAGCTTCTCCCTCTCTTCTCTTCTCCAGATCCAACTGTCCAAGTCTGTTAACCACATTGCAAACCTGATTATGGCTGTATTATCACACTGTTGGTTTATTTTTTCTGGTTCTTAAAATGTTGCACCAAAAACTGAAGAAGAAAAATAAAATCTCTAGGTGTTTTCTGACTTTACTATAATGGCTTGAGACTTCTGTGTCAAGTGAGCACTAGATCGCTTCCTCTTCTGCTTCAGAAGATTCCTTTCCAACAACTATGTAACACTGATGGTGTGGTTCCTTTTATAATCTGAGACCTTCCCCTTCTTGGTGGCATTGTTCTTCCTTCTTCCCCCTTTCCCCTTCTAGTTCACTCTCATCCTTCACTGTTTCAAATATTTTGCTGAAGAAACATCAGATATTAAAAGTTTAATTTTGGAAAGAAGGCCTCCCATGCCAGGCTATATTTTACACCCCAAGCTTATAAAAATGCCTAAATGATTATTTTACTGCGATAACCTTTCTAAGCTTTTAGGTTATTAAAACAGGTTTAAATAACCTTCTTTTAATTATTGTACTCAAATATAATATTAAGTCCAAGTTTATATTCAGTAGCTAAAATTGGAAGGCTGTTTTAAAACTATTACATTTGGCCTTTACGAAAAAAAAAAAAAAGACAATCATCCAATTTTTCACTATTCCAGACCTTGGATTAAATGGGCATTTTAAATCAAATGTCCTCAAATGTCACTCACCATGGAGAGAGGTGAAAATATTGGATTATCATTCTGATTTGCTCCTTACCTGTTGTAAATACTCACCTATTACATGAAGCCCGGAAGACTGAGCTGATTGGTGCTTTGTAGAACCCACTATACTTTTTTTTGCGGTCACTTTTCACCCTTTATCTGGTTGTTCTGATTGACTTACAGTTCCAAAGTGGTCTCCAGCCCAGGGAAATGAAATTCCTTTATTTATACAAACAAAACCCCAAAACAAAAGCAAAAGCCAGGAAGCCTGGAGCAGAATGGAGAGTGGCAGAATGATGCTTGCTGGCAACCTCCTTCCCTGATATCTTATACTCTGCTCTCATTTCATTCTCCTGTTTGGTATCAACACACTCAGATATAGTCTGTATTTTAATGATGCAACTATGCAGTGAATTATCTATTTTTTATAAGCCTAGAGAGCTCATAGAAAGTCATTAGGCACTCACACCCCTAATTGTCACTTAATTGCCGATGTCCTTTAAATGTTGCATCCATACATCTCAAAAATAAATAAATAAAAAAACAAAGAATCCCTAATTATCTGATTCAACGAGAATACCATTCCTTTATTGTTTACATAGATTTGTTTACTGAATCTGTTATTTCAGTGAAAAAGTATGTTCCATTTTTAGCAGCTCTCTCACTGACTTTGTTGCTTATATTATGAATTGGGAACTTTCTGGAAACATTGCCTTTCATCCTCTTTCCTTTCCCTCCATGATGTTACCAGAATTCGATTTTCAGATCAGTAAGTGGGCTTTTCATGCTCTGTTTCCACTAATGCCTGGCCAACCTGGGAGTATGCTAGGCACTGAATTGCGGTTCCTGAGTTGAGGGTTTACCTCCACAAATACTATAATTGAAAAGTCTGCCAGTCATATTCTTCATCGAATGTTCAATGAATCCTTAACCTCCCAAATTTTGGAGTCAGACAGTGTCTCATTTTTAAAGTCCTGCCTTTCAATAGATCAAAACTGTCCTGACACAGGCAACTAAGCGCTGACATGTGTGCCCACCATTGCTTGCCATGTTCTGGAATGTCATGCGCAGTGTCAGTTGCTTTAGAGACATTATCTCAAGTCACTGGCAGACAAGTTCTCCTCATTCCACTTTCTCACACACCAGAACAAAGAGTGAATGCAACAAGCCACCGTGTTTGCACATCACTTCTTGAGTTTCCATAACACAAGCTCCCATTCTCATTTGCAGTAATGAGAAAAGCTCACAACAACAGTTCTTGCCACTTCCCGCCTTATTGTTCTTGTTTGGAAATTGTTTGGAAATGGGCTATAAAACTTTACCACCTCATCATTATAGATCATTTTAAAAAAATAAAATAAAATAAAATAAAATCTAATTTACATTTTGTTCCAACTGGTTTTCTTGACTGACAGTTGTCCACAGCTCAGTGGCTGCTCTGTTCAGTGTACTTTAATTTTGAGCTTTCAAGTATTTCGGAAGCCCATTCAGAAGTAAATTCTCAGAGAAAATTGAGCTCTGTCATGGATGGATTAGTACTATAATAGTTGGTCACATATCTTGCATGAAACCTTTCAGAAGCAAGGCAAATGAGAAGGAAATGAAATTCATTTCATACTTCTTCAAGCACGCTAAGAGACTTTCTCTCCAAGTAATCTGTGAAGTAGCACTGGTTTATTGGAGGTTCGCATAACTACCATTACATTATACCTTGTCACAATCTCATGTATTGGGTGACTGCTTTTTCTGAACGGATGGTACCTGCAAAGCGCTCTCTGAAGTCACTGAACAGTGAGTGTCGTTTCTTTGATCAAAATGTATAGGTCTACGGAATAGCATAAATAAAAGTACTTGAGCTAAATTGGAACATTACAGGTCAGAGGTGAATGAAATCTGAAAAGCAAATATATGGAGGAGTCATCACATTTGCTTTTTGATATATTGATAAGCCAAAAGACCAAAAAGGGAGGGAGGGTGACTGGAGAAATGGAGGAGGAGCGAGACAGAAAGAGAGATTTTAGATATACCTCATGGGGAACGCTTTACTGTTTTAAGCAATAGAGCAAAATCGTATTTGGTTACTTCACCTATAGCAATACTGCCAGCATTTCACTGGAAAGTGTGTGTGTGTGTTTTATATCACATTAGCAAGTGATAAATGCTTGGCATTATTTACCAAAGATATATTACATAAAATATTAGAAGGAGGAGAGACTGAAAATATGCAAATGAATTCCATTTTGCTTGATCCTATTTGGCTTCTCAATGGTGTTATTTCTTTAAGTACAACTGAACTATAGAAAAGTGAAAAGAGCCAATGAGTTATTTTTCACAAACGGTGACAAAACCAAAAAATGCTGTGATTGTTTTGTCTCTAACACAATCAATTAACTCTTAGTCCCTGAAACTTGCTACCTCACTGTGGGTGAATGTAACATAACTGACATATTTAACTTCGCAGATCCACTGGGGCATATATCATATATAGAAAGCAACGAATAGAGATGCAACATTTTGCCAATCCTCTCGTAGGCTGACCTTATAGATGGACTCCAGTGAATGTGAGGGCAATCTGAATTGATGTAAGCTGGAATATAAGCAGGGTTAACTTGGTTACAAATCTAAGGTTCTGGATCTAAGGTCTTCCTCTAAATGGAAAGGCAATATCTGTGTGGCCTGGGTCAGGGTGGGGAGAGTCATTCTTCCTTCCAAAAGGCGACATGCACTCAACTAATAGTAGATACTGAGCTTACGTCCCATACCTAGAGACTATCACTGGAATTCTTAAAGGCTACCAGGAATTAGTAGTATCAAGGAGAGGAGTGTGTAGGTTTGATAAGAAAGGTTAGATGGTGCACTGGGGAAATGGTGGTGGGAAATCCCTGAGGATTAAAATTAATGTCAAATATATATAAAGAAGGAAAAAAATATTAAAAATAAATAAAATTGTAAAAGAAAAAAGAAAAAGGTTAGAAAGAGGAAGTGAGGAAATATTAAAAACAAATCTTATCATTCACATTTTGATATAGAGGTACTGTGAATTCCAGTACACATACATCCATTTTTATATGCATTCATACATAAAATCTCCCCACTTTCTAGCTTTTGCCCCGTTTGAAATTCCACAGTGAGGCAAGAGCATTTCCTGGAGCACAAGAAGGATGAGGCCTCTTGGATGCACAGATTTATCTCCCTTAGAGTGAATTCTGCTGAGTTTTTACTTTCAGAGTTTCCAATTCTTTTGGACACATAGGCTGTTTTATGAAGAGCCACCGACTGACTGGCATCAAAATTTCCTCCAACCTGGACTGTCTGATGAGTTCCCTGCTTCTGTTGCTGCTGCTCTGGGTTAAGAGAAGCACTTGTGGATATACCAGGTAGTGTTGATGACACAAGTAAACAAAACTCAGAGATAACTGGGGAAGGAGTTCCTAGAAGCAGGTCATTTGAGGTGCTCATTAAATACAGTGATTAGGTCCTCATCCCACAGGTTCTGAGTCTAAATTGCCCTCTGTTTAGAGTCGGAGACTGTGTTTTTGATATGCCCTTGTTGATTTTGACATCAAGAATATGTAGACTGCCTTTTAAGAGACAATTAATTCTGATTTGGTATGGAGCCGAGATCTACAATTCTGTTTTTAACTTATAAACTCTATAATCAGTTTATCCACTGGGAAAAAAAGGGTATACTATCCCTGCCATGTAATTTCCCAGGGTTGTTTGATTAAAGTGCATAAGGATGCTTTGAAATATATAGTAATTATGTACGTATTGAGTGAATGTTAAATAAATTAATATCAATGGCAGTTATTACTAATCATTCCTAATAAATGATAAAATTGTTTATATAAGCTATTTGTTGCAGTGTTAAGAAATTAGGGTGCTATAATGTGTTTTAGGTGTCTATACGTTCTGCAAATCTTCAGCGTGTAAGCTCAGTCACATCATCTGCTTATTCTGTAATTTGTCTAAAGTATCTGGACAGTTGGTAGACTTGATTTAAAATAACACATTTAGGGCCTCCTTGGTGGCGCAGTGGGTTAAGCAATGCACTATGAAGCAAACCGCAGCCATTACAGCACGAGTTTGATCCCTGCTGCCGGCCAGGGGAGGGACCCACATGGTGCGGCAGACCTCTCCTGCTGTGCCCGCTGCTCCCCTCAGCAGTGTACTTCCGTTGATCTGCCTGTTCTGCTCCCTGCTCTCTGTGGTGAATCCTCTCACCCCCCACACCTCTGGCCTGTACCCCAGTGCTTGTATGCATAAATAAATAAATCTTAAAAAAAAATAAAATAAAATAACACATTTAGCATAATTGATCAATAATGAAAGCAAACCCTGTTAAAGTTGAGCAATTGTGTAAGGAATGGGAAACAATAAAAAGGAAAAAATGTTTGCTAGAAAGAAGACATTTCTTAGAATTTAAAATATTTTTTAAAGATTTTATTTATGCATACAAGAGCTGGAGTATCAGACAGGGTCCAGGGAGGTGAGAGGATTCACCAGAGACAGAGTGGGGAGAAGAACAGGCAAACTGACTAAAACACACTGCTGAGGGAAAAGCGGGAGAGGCAGGAGATGTCTACTGAGCCATGTGGGTCCCCTCCCTGGCTGGCGGCAGGGATCGAACTTGTGCAGCAGTGGCTGCGGTTTGCTTCATAGTGCATTGTTTAACCCACTGTGCCACCAGGGAGGTCCTGAATTTAATATTTTTTAACTCTTTTATAAAAAGATTGATATACCTATGCATATAAGAACTGGAGTACAGGCCAGATGTTGGGGGTGTGATAGGAGTCACCAGAGACAAAGTGGGGAGCAGATCAGGCAGATCTACTGAAATACACTGCAGAGGGGAGCAGTGGACAAGACAAAAGTGGTCTGCTGCACCATGTGGATTCCCTCCCTGGCTAGAGATGGAACTCCTGTTGCAGTGGCTGCAGACAGATTCATAGTGCTGCGCCTTAACCCCTTGCACCACCAGGGAGGCCTGGTTTTTGACTCTTTATGTTGGAGAACACAACAGGTAGTTTTCTCATCTCTTTTTAGACTTTTGAGGACTCACAGTTTACAGAGTAACATATCAGTTGACCAAGATATTGAACAGTTAAGTCTGAACTGCAAGAGTAGGCATTAATGCGATTTTTGGTAGTCTCTAGGCAGGAAGTTGCTGTCACATGCCTTTTACTATCTTGAAGCTACCCCTAGTAATGCAAAGTCCCTTCTGGCTGAAGTATTGCAAAAGTCTATTCACAGAACAAGCTTTCACTAAGAAATATTTTATTCATTTTTGGGAATATAAGCACAGGATAGTCTTTAAAAACATATTAGAATGTACTAGTATACACCAAAAAGTTATCTTTTTGCAAATACTTGTGAATTTGCGCAAGTATTCTTTCCAGCTAGGAAATGTCACGGCAGCTGAATTTTAAATCAAGTGTTCATATTTCTTTGGGGAGTTTCAGATCAGCAAAAGGAATGGAATATTTACAATTTGGTGCATAATTCATTTTCTGTGTGTAACTTCATTTTTTTTCTTTTTTTAGGCTGAATTGTGCTGAATTTTAGACAAAAATGGAGATTATAAATTATTAAGAATCATTCCAGAAACTGGAATAAGTAGTTTATTATTAGCATCATTATCATGGTGGCTAATAAAAGAACAGCAAGAAAAAAAATAGAATCTAAGATTGCTGACAAAGGGGGCTTAATGTTTTAGTGCTTGCATATTTATCAGCATCCATGTGGGATAGGAGTTTCTTGAATCACCACTCTGATCTATGTCTTTTCCAGCTGCAAAACCCAGGGCACATTTCAGGGTTGTTAGCCTGTTCTCCTTATCCCAGAAAGGCCTATCTCCTTCAGAAAGCTGGCAGGGTGATAACATCTTTTAGCAGGTAGGTGTGAAATCAAGGCAGGTTTTCATAACAACTCCCATTCAATGGGGATTGGAATCCACCAAGTTGGCACTGGGCTCCTATAATCCCTCAGGTTCCTCAGTTAGGTATGCTGAAATGTGAGCCAAACAGAATTTAATCTCTTAGTAGTTGGTTTACCTTAATATCCACATTCATTTTCCATCTGATTCAGGCCTTCTGCTCTAAAACCTCTCCATTCACAATGTATATTTCCACCTGACAGCTGATCATTATTTACTCATTCTTTTCCTTGAATGTATTGTCCTGCTTAAAAATGTTAACTCCCTTGCCAAATGCACACACTGAACTATTATTTCCGATTATCAATGACCTGGTTGCCGGCTGTGGTCTCAACTGCATGAAGTCTGGTTTCACTTGTTCTCACTGCTGTAAGGGAGTCTTCTGGTAAATGGCAGAGAGATGCTGGCTGTATTTCCCTGTGTAACAACTACCCCCCTCATTTTTCTTCATAGTCTCCACATGAAGTTGTATCTGTAAAGCAGACTTCAGTGAAAGGATATTGCGATTAAAAGAAATTGTAAGAAAGAGAATTTTAAAATATCAATTGACTGAAAAAAAATCAAAGTATAAATTTGGGAATGATGAAAGATCTTAGAGTTTTTCCTTTCAATGGGCTACTAGTCACCTTTTAGCAGATGCTTAAGGAGTTCTGATGAACATATACGAGTGTGCACTTCTGATTCTCTTTCTATTGAAGAGATTATTTTACAATTCTGTTGTAAAAGAATATGGAATAAAATGCATTATTTAAAAAATATAACATAAAAACCATGCATTTTAAAAATATTTAGACCCATCAGGAAGAAGACTAGGAACATTAATGGCTTATGTGATTTTTGATCCTTTATTAGTGTTACAAAGTCTAGAACAATTTTGTGAAATGACAGAAAATCAAATTTGGAATCAAGACACCATTTTCTCTTTAAGTTCTGTCTCTAAAAATTGGATGTTTTGATTCTTCCAGCTACTTAACAAACCCAGGTAAAATGTTTTAAAGATTAGGACATGAAAGACAAGTTGAGAATAAACATTTTTGTAACTGAACATAGAGAGGAGAGGGGAGAGAAGCTGGAGACATATCACAATATTTTGTGAGTGTGAGTATTGCAGATAAAAGTCTAATACCATGTTACTCAAATGCGGTCTTTGGACAACAGCATCAGAAGCATCTGAAATTTGTTAGAAGCATAAATTTTTGATCATACACCAGTCTACTAACCAGAATCTCTGGGGGTGTAGACAGAGATGCATTGAACCTGTTCTTTTCCTGGTCCACCCATCCGAGTTATCTAAGTTGTCAAGTCATTTCTTTGGATATGATGAAGTAAACATTGAAAGGTGGAGTTAAGAAGAGCCATTGATGGTTCAGAGGGAATGTCAGAACTCAAACAAGGTGAGTAGTACATCCATGAAGGAGTGACATGGAATATGTGAGTCAGAAGCCCATTGAAGGGAAATGATGATGTGTGTGTTGGTGGTCTCTGTGGATGTTTGAGCAAAGTGGGAAGGATATGCGTACAGAAGAAGATCCCAGAGTGGATGAGTGTATTAATCATAGAATACAGTGTTGGAACCCAAGTAGGACACAAGGCAAACAGCCTGCCAAGAAATGTTAAAACAGAAACAGGTTGAGCAATAGAGATAATTCCCCGAAAAGTGCCAAACTTGAATGGATGAGTTAGGTATCTACATATGGGTGGGGAGCATGGTGATGCAAAAAGATAAGTTAGAAATAATGCAAATCAGGTATCTTACAAACATAAAAGTGACCTAATAGACCTATTAGACCCTTATAGTGGTGACATGCTGGTTAGTGAAAAAGGTTTATGAAGCACTGTCTATAATAAGATACAGTGTTAAAGACACATAAACCATGCATTAAGTCCTTTCTAAAAGAATGCACCAAAATATCAGTGGGGTTTATTTTAATGTGGTAGGATTAGTGATATTATTATACTTAATTTTTCTAATTTTCTTTTTTCTACAATTTTTATACTTAATGTCTGCAATATTCATGCTCATTCAGTCATTGATTGAATATCTGCCATGCTTCAGAAAGTTTCTGGTGATACAAATATTAACATTATTTTTTTTTTTTTAAGTAATGAGTTAACCAGACATGATGCATTCTGAAATAAAGGATTACTGAACAGTTATTTTTCACAGAATATACTTAGATTGATTTAATATTCTTGACATCAGATTCCCATAAATAAAACAAGATCAAGTGTATATCATGTTGCATTGACATCTGTATATAGATGGTTAGTTGGATATTGACTGAGGATGGATATTTAAGACAATCTTAATCCATACTATGAAAAAGAAAGATAATGGCAATGCAAACAAAATGTATAATCCAATTGTTCTAAGGTGAATCAATATAAGAATGATAGTAGCTATTTTTGACACCTGAGACATCAAGAACTTTTTTTAAAGTAGGTGATAACTTTGAAAGTTGAATTCACTTTTCTACAAATAGATAGGTTGGCATACGTGGGCTATAACAGGTAGATCACCTTTGGTTATGTCTATAGAAAATAAAGTAAAGTGGAAATTTGGGAGTTATTAGGGTCTAATTTGATCTATGTAGATAACCAATCCAGGTAATAAGTCCTTTGGGTGAGTTATTTATACTGAATTATCTGGTTAGACTGTCTACATCTAAACATAGATCAAATTAATAGGATAATTGTCAAACTTGTTCTTCACCTTGTGGTGTGTAGACTTGCTCTCAGGACATAATTGGCACTCTGGGAGAATCTAGCTCAAAACTGAGTAAACAGTAACAATAACTAATGGAGACTCTGCTGAGTCTAGTAGAAAATGTAGCTTGTTATGGCTATGCCTAGGAATTGAGTTCTTAGAACCAGATGTTCAAAATTGTTAAGACTAGTCTGTATTCAATGACAAATCCCCCCAAAATTGCCTAATTCTACTTCTGTTTTTCAAAATCAAACATGGAAATGTCAACTTTAATTCTGACTTACAGAGGAAAGTGATAATAAAAAAATCTATTTTAAAATCTACTAAAAAGGAAAAAAAAGAGAAATGGGCACCACAGAGAGGTCAGTTAAAACACAACTTTAAATAGCATTAGTTAAAAATTTATTTTTTATTAGATAATTGCCCTTTGGGAATTTGACTGTCAAAAATGGGTTTGTGAAAAGAGTAATACATGAATATAATAATTATGTCCTCAAAAATGACATTTATCAGCATTCAGATCTCATTATGTATTCTCAACAAAACACACACAAAAAAATGAGTGAGACTGTGTAAATTATAAGGCAAAGGCAAGATTTTCCATTATAGAAAACTTAGAATATTCAGTGAGCGTTTCCAAGGCAACTGTCTTGTATTATCCTGAAAATAAGCATGAAGAAAAGTTTGTAGGTATCATTATTTGAGAGATCTTATTTGATAGATATGATAATACAAATATCTACATATGCCCACCTCCATTCCCACATAATAATCTGAGTTCACACACAATAGCAACTCTGGGTGGAGCTGTCAGAAAAGGTGGAAGTAGTGGGAGAGAAACAGCCACTGGATGTTCAGTAAATCAATTCACCAATCAACTAGTCAAGTGAAACTCATTTCCCGATACCTACTATTGAGTGTCATACTGTGTGACTAGCTGTGGGAGGGTAGAAAGAATAAAATGAAACATTCCTTGAACTGAAGGAAAAATGCCAACTAGAGTGTTGGACATATGCAATGGGAACATTAGCTAAGACCAGGGGAATATGGCTGCCACGTCCTGAAGGAATGCTACAGGAGAGTCATTGGTGCCCAGAGGATGGTCCCTGGCCCGACAGCAACAATATTGTAGATAGATGGGACTCAGTAAAGTGCAGATTCTGGGGGACCATACAGGATGCTAAATGATAGACTTTGTGACAGGATTCTAGTACTGTGTATCTTAACAGACTCTTCCGGGAAGACTATAATATATGGAAATATTTAAATTAAAAGGAGATCACTACTGAGTGTAGCATTATGGAAGAGAAGGATACATGGTAACTGAAGTTTGAAAGTTGCCTATGAGGTTCTTGGAACCTGGAAAGGAAGAGAAAGCATTCCAGGTAGAGAGGCAGATGTGAGGTTATCACTCTCTAATCACATTCTTGTTGGATTAGTAATCCGATCTATTTTATGCATATGTTCAGATGCTTTTGTCCACCAACAGACTGTAAATTTCTAAGATCAGAGGCCTAATTTTAATTAACATTTCACTGCAATGATATAAATATAGGGAGTGCTCAGAAAACACAGATGATGAAGGAGACAGTAGGTCAGAAAAAGGAGAATTAAAAGGAGAAAATGTCTCCATGTAGGTTCTGTGATTGAATAAAAAACACATTGGATTTCAAGTCAAATACAATCAGTGACTCACTTTATTTCATACAGCCCTTTTTTAATTCTAATTTTTGATTTCTTCAAATAAAAAATGGTAATGACACATTTCATCTCAACATGTTGGTGCAAAAGATGCTATTTTGTATATTTTTTTGGTGTTTGACACTGTGTCTAATCTATGATGTTGTTTAGTGAATTTTTTATAAATCCTGATAGTTATTTTTCCATGAATGGTCAGGAGCCCTTGTCCCCTGAATTTTCTTTCTTTACTCCTTTCTTTATTATTTTAATTTTGTAAGTGGCTTTATACTTTATAGTTTTATATGAGTTTATAGTTTTTCTCAAGCTTATGATTTAAAACTGCTTCTTTGAATTCTAGTTTAATAACTTCTGTATTTAAGTTAATAATAATTAAGGAATTCTTAATAAACCAATGAAAAGGCTAAATATTTCCACAAAGATAGTCTTATTTTAAAATCACAACAGAATAAGGATAATAATCATCCCTACTTTGTGCCTAGAATCCAGGCTTTTAGAAAGATTCAAGTAAGATTTCAACTAAACCTGGTTATTAAATGCCATATGGGACTTGAATATATGGTTTGAGGCTGATAATAAGACATGATCAGCTTATTAGATTCTTCTTCAATACCCTGATCTTTCCATTGTTAAAAATAGAAAAACAAGCACAAAATGTAGTCTTTCAATGGGGCTCCCAACCAGATTAATATCTATTTCAATTTCAAACTTCCCCAAATTATAATCTAAAACCTATCATTCTAGGATTCTCCAATTATTCCCAGTGAGTTAATCTGCATGATAAAACCATTTTTCCCTACCCCTTGGGGAAGGTTACTTTACCTGAAATAATTGTTTATTTTATAAATATCCTTGTCCCACTCTTTCTGTTGATAAATACTCCCATTTTGTGTAACCCTTACAGTATTTAGATACATTGCTGCCAGATTCAGGACTCATAACAAATCCAACTAGATATCTTAATTTGTGAATTTTAATTTTTATGAGGAGTATGCTCCATTCTCTTGTAAGAGCAAAAAAAAAAGTTCATTAAAAATAACATCAACCTTTTAAACATCTATAATTGTATCCCATTTAATTTTTAAAATGTCATTTAATTTATGTTCTTTTTCACTTGCAATGTTTATAAATTAACCAGTAAACTTTTAATTGATGTCTTAGAATGTATGTTAGTATCTCATTTCATTTAATGTAGAAGTCGGGTAAGTTATTACATGATCATTTTTGAGAGCCCAGGTAGTAGTTTCAGGGTCACCATTTCTAGCAAAAGACTCACAGAATGATTGGTTTGTTTAATCTTAAGAGCTATTAGTGTATGATCAAATTGATATGCTCTGTTTCAAAAAACAAAGGGATTAGTAATCTATATGAAATAAAATACCCACCCATGGGGAATGCGTTTAAAAAATGAAACATTTTGTGCCTCAATAGTGAGTTTTGGTGTTCTGGAAGATTCAGTTATTTGTAACTATTCCTTCTCAAACAATGCTCAATAAATAACAAGTTGTGCACATCCCTTTTTTGTAGGTCTATTGCCTCAATTATCTGTACAATCACTTCATTTTGCAACTTCACATTGCCTGTGTAGGGCATTGCCCTGGTTGGTAATTGTGTGGCCTATTGTTTGCAGCACATGGATAATTATTATGCTGTGAACATCAATTTGTCGTATTGTGCCGAATGGCGCTACTTCCCGAGGGACGTGATGATAGCTGTGATTCTCCTCAGTAGGGGGTGGGATGTTGCTCAGGGCTAGAGTTCTGCCCAGTAATTCCCTCTTTACAAGTAAGACTATACATAGTACATCCTAGAAGTCCTTCATTATAGCATTTGTTTTCTGCTTGTTAACATCATTTCACGCTGGATGGGCACTAGTGTAATTTTCCATTTTGTTTCATCAAATTAAGGGAAGAAAGGAGACTGTCTCGCAAGTCTTTTATAGACAGTTGGTCATTTCATTAACACTTTTCATATTCTTGTTTGTCATGATGACTGACGATAGTAAAAAGATTTTCTCCCCATTAACTTATGAGAGAACAGCACTTTTATTTATTTATTTATTTTTGGGCTGAGAAGTATTGATCGACCAAAGAGGACATTTATTAAAATGTAACCAGCATCTTGGCACTTGCAAGTGGTGCACACTTTAACCGATTAAATAGTCATGAAGAAAGAAATCAATACATCTTGGATTCCTCTACTCTGGTCTCTGCCAGCAAAGTGGCCTCACAAATTAAGAAAGAAATAAACAAATGTGTTTACGCTCAATGTTTGAAGCACTTTGCACTTTAATCAGGAAGTGAAAGGACATTACTAATATTGGTTGGGTGGGTGGTTTGGCTGTGGTTACTTTTGTGCAAACCCAGTGAAAAATAAGACGTCTGCTACTGAAGTTCTCCACCACCAGAGGAGTAAAACATATGAATGAGAATAATGTCACCAAGGTGCCTTGTCATAAGACATGCAAGGGAAAGGTCTTCGGAAGTTCATGGGGAGAATGGGGATATTAATATATTAAGTTCCGGATTATTTTGGGGGGTGAAAAGGGAGGTGGGCATTCCTATTTGCAAAGTCAAAGTGCTGCAAATCTTTTAGCTCCAGGATTATGGGGTCTGATGACCTGGAAGTGATGCTATTTACTCTGAAGCAAAACAGACACGTGAAGGATTGGAGAGACCGTGGTAGTCAGTCAGAGCTGACTTCCTACCAAATTCTAGAAATTTACCCCAAAATACTTTTGGTATCATCCAACATGTTAAGATATTTTCAGAGAGTAGAGATCACCAGTTACCAAAGGGCTCACATTTTTGACATTGTACATGTTTTGAAACTTTGTGTTTATTTATGCGTCACCTATTTTAGGTCTGTTGAGAACCCACTCACTCGTTATACTTATATTTGCCAAATTTCATCTTTTCAGCTTTGATTTATCTCTAAGCTATTGATAACCCTCCAGACAACCCTGCCAGACTTCTGCTAATCGAGCATTTGAAGTGGACTGGCCATCAACAAATGACAGAACACCAACAGCAGAGCCTCACAAAATTCTAGTTCAAACGCTCCATCACAAGTGAATTTTGCTCAAAGTCCTTCTGACATTTTCACATACTTTTATCATCCTTGTATTAAAATATTTTTCCCAAGGTAAGACCATGTATCATAACTTCTTTAAAAAAATAAAAATCACAAATTGATATTCAAAAATGAATAGAACACCCAATCCAGCATTATGTACTATATTCATTTATTATTTTTAATCTGAGGATGATGTATTAAAATAGTTTTAAAATTAGGGTAACTGAAATAAATATATAGTTAAACTATCACATTCTCAGGGAAAGAGAGTGATGTCATACAAAGACTTTATTATACATGGAGAATCTATAGTCTTTACATGCTACTAAATTACAGCTTCTATCCCTCATAGAGGGAGTAGCTTCTATCAGGTAGGGATATTATATTTGCATAGGTAAAGTAGATATGATGTAATATTTTGATCATATTTATTTGACTACTACAGTTGTGCACCTTAAAAAGCAGCCACATTCCTTGTGATTTTAATATTTACCCATAAGACAGTTTATGAAGTTTCCTGATGTTGGCTTGCAAGGTTTAAATACAGTGTTAGATTTTACTTGTTATTAGTTTCCCCACTCACTATGTCTACAAATGAATCCCATGGCTAAATATGTGAACAGAACACACTCTCCATGTCCTGCATGCACCTTTTATTTTCCACAGTGCCTTTTTAGTGGTGCTGTTGCATGGGATAATCTCTCTCTTCCTAGACTTCCATAACACATAACCTCCACTGTGTATTTCCACTTAATTGCATTCCTATAAAATTAAGGCACATTTTGCTTCTTATTTTTTAGGAATGGTACTCCAGCTAGATTATGAACTCTTTTAAAGACCAAGGATAATCACTGTTAATTATATTACATTTAACCCAAATCTGGACACATCTTACATGTGCTGTATGTGAGATTTAGTTTAATCATATCATCATGTTTAAGTATTTATTCTTCATTCAAATTCTTATTCAAGTAAAGCCTTTGAGTTTCATAATTTATGCAATGACATCCTCCCACCCTCTAACCTTGGAATTATAGGCAATTCATGTACTTCACTCCATTTATTTCTATTCTCCTGGTTGATGGTGATTTTGTTAGGAGTGACCGTAAAGATATGGCTGACTCACAGATACCAACTCATGATATAAAAACAATTGTGCCAATTTCTACACAGGTAAATGAGTATTATTCCAAAAATCCATTTTTTATGTGTAATTCCCGCAACATATAGACAAGGATCAGGGATGCATAATATTTTTTTAAATTTCTTGTTTTATATATAATTCACATTATTTTTCATTTTTGTACAGCATATATTTCTTGTCCCCATGAAATTCCTATCACCAATTCACCCATGTCCCATCTATGGTGTGTATATATATATATATTTTTTAAATATATATTATTGAGGTAATATTGTTTTAAAGTATTTTATGTTATTTGGAAGTATAGGAACGTACATTTCATATGTATGTTACACACCACATCTACTACCCAGGCACTCTCAGAGCTCCCCCATAGTCTGTTGTGCCCCCTCCATGCTTTGTTCTTCACCCTTCTCTTCCCCCTCTGGTATCCTCAATTCTATAGTCATATTTTTATGGTTTGGTTATTGATTTGTATATATTACTAGGGAAAAGACAATATACAAAGTAGTTATAGGAACATCACATGCTGCTTCACTAGTTAAAATCATTTTATACAAAAAAGACTTGTCTGCTTAGATTTTTGTTAAAAGAAGCTATGTTTAGAATGGAAGGAAACTGAATGTAAAGATATCAATAACTGGCCAGAACAATATGAAAATGACCTTCAATTGCTGTTAGTTTCTAAAGGAAAGTTGAACTAACAAAGGAGAAAAAAATAGAATTTCCATATGCTTTGGACACATTTTTAAAGTCAACAAAGGGGCTCAAAGAAGAAAAAAAGTACCAACTCCTGAAATCAGTAAGATCTCATAACCCATAGAGATATGAAGAAGCAAAACAAAGCAAGAAATAAAGTCATTAAACTCTAAAAACAGGCTGAGACACAAGGACTGAGGAGATAAAGGGAAAATATGTACAGAGTAAGGATCTTATCTCACTTAACCAGGGGAACAATAGAAGCAGGCTGCCTTCCCTTTCCACTAGATAACATTAGGGATGGACTGCAGAGATGGTGTGGGGGCGGGGCACATCCCACAAAGACTCCTGAAGGTTTTTCGTTGTTAGGTTCTCCAGGAAAGCTTTTTCAGTTCTAGGAAAATGAGTGGTGTGTGTGTGTGCATGTGCATGTGTGTGTGTTGTATGTACTAACTTATACGCACGTGAGCTTATTCACTAAAGTTTGCAATACTTACTATTACTTTTCTAGAATGTCCTGCAAGCCACATGTACTTCACAAGTACATACAGAAGTGTCCTCACAAGTACATACAGAAGAGAACTGCCATGTTTGGTTGAATTTAGGTATAATTTTCACTTTCATTTCACATTTATTCTCTTTATGTTGTTCTTTAATACATAATTTTTTGAATGATTGTATCTGTAATCATTTATATAATACAAGGTGTGATACTATATACAATAGTGTTCCATGTAATACATAAACCTATACTTTCTTTACTTACAGTTGTGTGTGTGTATGTGAGTGAGAGAGAGAGAGAGAGAGAGAGATTCCTCATCAGGGTGGTTATTGCTTATTCATTACTTCATACATTCCCTCTCAGGTGATTCTAAAATAATTGCAATTTCATCTTAATACATATAAGTCTCTGGTTTACTTAGTATATTCCAAATGTCTAGTTGATTCTTGCTCAACATAAAGTTTCACATCAATGAGTTTCATAACATTTTAGAAATTCAAGAATGATACTAGTATTTAATCAATGTTAAAGACTATCTTGAAGAAACACAAATTATTTCAAGTATATCAGATCCATGGTTTAAGAAGAGTTCTGTGGTCTCTGTCTAGTTCCTGTGTCACTTCTTCTCAGAGTGGACGAGGGACCTTACATTGAATTCAGATTAAGTCCCTACCTGTGTGTCCTTTATGCGGACACTGGCACAAATGGAGTAATGACTAAATGGCAAATACATTATCATTTTTAAACTTTTTCTTCTTTTATATCGAGTATGACTACTTAAGTTGTTCTCCAAATAGGTAGTATTTTCTATGTTTGTATTGTGTCTCTTACTGAAGAGTGACAAAGACGTATTGGACATAATTTTTATACAAAAGGAGACTATATTCTTCTGAGGAAGGATCCTATTTAAATTAGGTGTAGATGATTGTGTAAAAGAAGCTTAAAGATGAAAAAAATATTACCAGCTTAAAAGTGTCCCCAGATTTTCCAGATATACCTTAGTCATAGATTCCCATATGCTTGCTTATATATATATTTTAATTTACCTACTACCTTTTTATCTTTCTATTAACTTAGTATAATACCTTCATGGTGTTAGAGGTGATGCTAGCACTATACAACATGGCTTCCCTTGCAAGATCATATTCATTCCAATGGTATGTGCAGAAGGCATTAAATGTCATTGAATCACTTAATGAGAGATTTATTCTCTTTTCAATTCTACTTCAATGCTGCTGATTATGTGAAGATGAAAGTCTCATTTGGAGGTTAGAAGGTCACTACATTGGAGCTAATATCCCTTTTTAACAAAATTGGAGTAGACTTCAGATTCAGAGGATTAAGCAGGCAATAGGTAAGAGACATTTTTGAAACAGTGTGCTAGTTTTATTGCTTTTCATCACATTGTTTTAGTAGCTTAAATTTTGGAAACATTTATTTGTTATTTCAAGGATATGAAATTTCCTCATTAATTTATTTAACGATATTTTTTGATTCATAGAAAATACAATAATCATTTTTTGGCAACTGAAATCTTGAACATTTCACCTAACTCAACTTCCCTCCAGTTCAAGTCACCCCTATTTTGGAGGCCTTCTCGGGTCATGTGGATAATTAGTTGTCTTTCTTATCCCTAGAATTCTTCATAGCCTTTTAATATGTGTCCAGACCAGGGCCTAGCAAATGCGGTGGAGGTTTATTTGATCTGTATTGATTGATTGGATAGGCATTAAACTAGGTTGCCAACATGAGAAGACTTCAGATGCTGGAGAGGAGAGTGAAGCACTCCAGGGCAGTTAAGTGGAGCATCTGAGACCCAGACCCGAGCCAGCATGTCTGACTTTTGAATTCAGAGGGTAATATAAATACTAAAAATGACATGTTACTCCATGTTCTTAAATACTCATAGGAAATAAATCTAAAGAGATGGTTGAAAAACTCTGAATAATCTGACTGGTGCAGGCTGCTTTGCTTAGGACCTGCCCTTAACCCTCCCATGCACTCTGTCTCTAGTCATGAGACACAGATACTAACTTTGACCACAAAGCTTCACTTTCCAATCATTTATATTTTAATATAATTGAGCCTATAATGTGTAGCAGCCTTCTTATTTTTTTCTTTTTGGAAAGCCTTCAGATTCACCAAAATGCCATGCCTTGATATAAAATCCAAATTTCAATAGGTTCTGAAACTCTATCAATTTTCCTAAAAGAACCCTTAGAAAAGTCTGATTTTTTTTCATGCTCTTAACTCAATGCTCAGAGCAGCAAATAAAGATAATGCAGTGAAGTCCCTTTGGTAATAGTTAGCATTTATTTTGCAGCACCATGATCTGCCCAATTTTTAACATAATGTAAAAGACTTAACAAAACAAGTGATGAAAGGGGAAAACATAACACCAATAACAGCTCCATGCTTGGAGGATGTGTTTAATAGTTCTAACATGTAGAACATTAAAATTTTATCAACAAATCAGAGAAAGGACATTTTGTACACAGAAATCAATTTACCTAGCAACTATCTGCAAGACTTTACTTGTAATTTATTTTGCCTCAAAGAATACACTGCTTTTAAACCTAATTCTATTGCTGTTTAGTTTGTATGAAGAGGAAAGGATGTGAACATTTTTGCTCAAAGCATAAGTAAAAGAGTTAGAAGACTTCCAAGTATTATCAATAAAAATAAGTACTTTGTAGGAATAAAATGAAATTTTGTGGCACCAGCTTTCCTGAATACTTGGCCCTCTGTTTAAAATCATCTCTCTGTATATTTGAGCTATCCTATTCCTTTGCCTGATGAGTCCACCTATTTATCAGAGTAAAGCAGAGTCCACAAGCTAATAAGCCATGTTTAGCAAAATCAAATGCAGTGGTCAAAGTTAAGAATCATTAGTTCTCAATGAGTACAATTACAATGGACCCCAACACGTTGTATCTGGGGAAGCACAATGAAAATGAATGAAACAAACACAGAGTTGCAAGTTACATAAACCTGAGTATAAATGTCAGCTTTAGTGCTTATTGGTTGTCCGACTTGTAAATAAGCTTCTAAAAAAGCTTCAGTTTTATTATTCATAAGTTATGGATAATTTGTTGTCCCTAACTCATGGTTGTGAGGATTCAATTGTGTAACAACTGTAAGCTCCTGGCACAGTGTCCAGACCATACTGGGTACTTAATAGTTGTTAGCTGCCTTCCTGACCTCGTACCACTATGGATGGACTTCAGACCAGATGAAGCCCAGGAGTCCCACTGCTGAAATCTGTGCCATTGTGATTTACAGCATCAAGCCAGTGTCTGGCTCTTTCACTACGAGAGCAGTTTTACCCAAAGAACAGTCACCCCATGAAGGAGGTGTGAGACCTAACTGTAACTCATATGAACATGGCGCACCCACGTGATGTGCTCCCACCAGCCATCCTGATGCTTCCTTTGCTTTCTCATAACTAACTCTGTATTCCTAACACAGTCCTTCAGAGCCATACAGGCTTCTAGTTTTGCCCTTTCATTGAACAGAGAAGAACATCAAAGCTATGACAGAATAGCCAGTAGCTGACTCACCTAAAGTGTCACAATAGAGAATAGGAAGATCAATAATACACCCACATTTCCTGAACTTTTTTTTTGTATGATGTGCTGTAGCCCTTGAGTTGAAGAACAAGTCTCAGACCTCAAGGAACGTGGGATGTTGAAAGTGCAGCAAGCTACAAAGTATTAGGAATGTTAGGTGGGTACACTTAGGAACTGTAGACGAAGAGTGTGTGAGAAGACAATACATTTGTCTAAAGAATTTCTGTGGCAAAGGAAAAAAATGTGCTTTGTGTCTCTGATGCCTGTCACACAGCTTCAAAACCCTTGGAATTTTCAGAGTACTAGGAGTATCTCGTTATCTAATGAGGTGACTTTTGGGACCCAGAGTAAACTTTATTGTGGGGGTTGGTTGCCAGAAAATCCAATCAGATGACTAGAGTTAGCACTAGAAATCCCATCCCAGACCTCTAGGGAAGGGGAGGACTAGGGACAGAGCTTAATCACTATAGCCAATGATCTAATCGATCATGCTACATATAAATGCCTCATTAAAAAGCCCTGAAGAAGGTTTGGGAAAATTCTGGGCTGTTGAATAGGTCTTTTATTAGGGATGGTAGAAGACCAGAAGCAGGCATGGAAGAAGCTCTTTCCCTCTTCCCACTTATAGCTTCCATTTGCTAGTTATGAGGTGGAGTCTTTATACTAAAATTGTATTTTAAGCATATTACTTTTTTGAATTATGTAAGTCTTTTTACAGAATGATTAAAAACTGAAGGCGAATGGAATGTTTAAAGAACCCTCCATTTCTAGTCTATAGGGTAGGACTGCAAGTAGCATGCGGGCACCCAAGATTTGTGGTGAATGTCTAAACTGGGGGAATTCTAGTGGAATTGTAGCTTTCACATCTGGTATCTTAACCAACCCTTGAGTAGTTTCAGAATTGAAGGACTTTGTCCTTGACTTGTGGTGTCTAACTCTAAGTACTTAGTGTAAGAACTGAGTTGAACTGTTATAAAATAATTATTTTATGTGTCACTTCTAAAATACCTCAATATTTTAAATGCATTCAACATCTTCATGAAAATATCATTCAAGTTTTCTAATTTATTGTTTTACTCTAAGTTTTCAACTTGGAGAGAACATCATGGACCTTATAGTGTTTGGAATGCACTTTAGAAAATCATTTTATAGAAATGACTTCAATATATTTAATACAATATTCTGTACCTACTCTTTTGATCAGCCCTGAAAGTAAAACAAGAGGAATGTGACATTTAAATATGTGAAACTTCTATTATTCTATTTACCATCACAGCATCCCATGCCACTCTGCTTGCTTCTATTTCCAGTTTTATCTTGGAAGTTTTGGTTCATTTTTAGAAAATCAACTCCAAAATCCCTTGGGCTGGCAAAAATGATAATGAATCTCAATGACAATCATTGAGTAATAATTAGGTATAAAAGTGTTTGGGAGTCAAGTAAAAAGATAATATGAGGGATCGTGAAATGAGTCCAGAGTCTTTATTAAGTTTCCCAAACAGAAAATCAACAGAGGCTAGTCAGTTAAACTCAAAGAAAAAGGCAGTTTTTGGAGTAAATGTGTCTTTCCTAAGATGGAGTTGTTATTCAGCTTCCATCAATTGTTACCCAGAAATCCAAGCCCAATGTGGAAATCTGAATCTGAAATCTGGATCTTATATGAAATCTCACTTTTTTCACAACTAATTTTAGTAAAAAAATACTGTGTGGGCAATATTAAAAAAGAAAAAAAAAAGTCCATCTGTTATCTGAATTTGGGCCACCATCTGTGGTTTGCAAAGATCTCTTGGAATGCAAGACCATTCATGATCTAGCCTCTGAATATTTCTTCAATCATGTAGTTAATACTCCAACCTATTTATACTCTTGATCATAATGATCACTTCTTTCTCTGTGAAGCTTTTCCTAACACATGTTTTTCTTTTGTCTCCATGGTAGGTTTTGCTTCTTCCTCTTTTTGTGTTCCAAGAATGTATGAATGTGTTTCTATCACAGGCCCACCCCTTGTGTGGAACGCATGGTTTTACATATGTATCTTCCTTTAAAGCACTATGTGAAATTATCAGAAACAATGCCTGGTACATACTCAGAATGTAAGCATTGTTTGTGTGGACTAATCAGGGACAATGAGTCTTCTGGCTCTAAGTAATGACTAGTTGAGCGGTCTGCTGTTGACTAAAATCTATACTTGAACTCCTTAAGATGAGCCTTCATGTGAGCACAACACTGAGGGGAAAACCAAACAGGAGTTCCTGTCCCTGGCTAGCTATAGGAACTTGGGTAAGACACTTACTGGTTCATAGTCACTGCTATTCACTTTTGTATGTTAAGTAGTGATTATAAAAGGTTTCTTGTAATAGTAGTTTAAAGATTTCATTAAATACTTTTACCACAGTAATGACCACAGAAAGGGCTCAATTCTTAATTTCCTACTTGCTTACTTTCTCTTATTTGTCACTAGCACCAGCCCATGCTATTTGTGACTACAGTCTCTCATCATAACATCCCTTCAGTTATATTAAATTTCCCTGTTGCTATCACACAACTTCTTGTTCACACAAGCGTGAATTTCTACATACTGCTACTACCATCTGGAATGGGCTTCATCCCTTACCCTACTTGTCCTTCAAGGTTCACTTCAAGTTCTTTCTCTTTATCATCACCCAGTGAGAATTAACTGTTTTCTGCTATTAAGACAAGGCTTACGAGGTGGTCAATAGATTTTATTTTTCTCAGATTCTGGGTTCTTTAAGCAGGGAGAATGCCTCATGCCTTTTGGAACACTGTTATCTACCATACTATTTAAGAAACATCATGTTTCAATATGCTTTTGATGACTGGACAAGTATATTCAACTTGGATTGGAAACTGAAAAGTAAGCTGTGAGTACTTACTTAGTAGCAATTCTTCATACTTCAGAATTTCCCTTAAGAATTAAATCCTGTATAGCTTTTCACCTACCAGCAAACCTAATCTCTTACATTAAGTTCACAAAATATGTGTATATTCACCCCCCAAAGGTATTAAAATATCAACTTTAATTTTTGTATTGCATGACTAAGATGAGTAAAATCTGTAAGGTAGGTATCCAAAATGATATAACTATCCATTTATGATGAAACAAACAGGAAAGAAGTTTAGAAAGCAATGGGTTTGAATCCTCAATAAATGTATACATGTAAAATAATTAGAAAAAAATATTTTACTTATACAAGCACATAAACACACAGCTGTAGAAACAGGAAATTGCATGTAGATTCAGCTGTACAACATGAACTAAAAAATATATAACAAAATTATTCTTTGAAGTTAACACCTTACAAGGATTCTTTTAAAACTTTTTTTTTTTTTTGTAGGATCTTATTTATGTTGCACAAAGTCTCTGTTGTTTTAAATTTTCCAAGTCACAAGCCTTCATAGTCAGCATAACAAATCCTTTGAACACCCATCTCACATGTATGTATGAAGTTTAATCATTACCAGATTCCCTAATCATCTCTCCCCAAGTATTTTTTGGGGTCTCTAAACAAGGTTTTCACTTCCTACAAATGTGTCCTGCCTGTGAGATGGACTTATTTTGTTGCATATCAGTGCTTTATTCTCTGAAAAACATAAAGATACAAACCTTTTAACTGCTTGCTACATTCTGATCATCTCTCTCACTTCCCCACAAATTGGCACTGGGACTGTCATGAATATACCAAGGCAGTGTTAAGACCCAGTCATCAAAGCCAAGAAAGTTCAGGAAAGTTATAGAAGGATAACAGAATGATTTTGAAGGTAGGAAATCAAATCAACTATTGCCTACTAGACACAACTATTACTAGGTTCACAAACCATGTTGCTCCCAAACACAGCCCTCAAAAGCCCCTCAAAAACCCCTCAGACTGCAATGCTTTGTTTAGTGTTTATTATGTAACGCGCAGAGGTAAGATTTCTCCTCCTCCCTGTGCCTCCAGCTGAGCCCATGTTGCGAGTTTGTGCTCCATCTCACTTGTCTGAGGACCAGTGAGAAGAGAAACAATATATTTTCTCTTTATCCTTTCAATGCCAGATTTGGATATTTGTAGAAAAAGCAAATCTTTGACATCTTTTACAAAGAATTTTAATTATTTTCTTGAAATTCCCAAATTCAAAAAATAAATTGCTGCTTCCTTTTGTAAGTCAAAATGTTGAAGTTGCTTACCCACCACTTAAGAGTATAAGGCACAAATTCAATATTGACTCTAATTCTTTACTTGGAGAAACTAAAAGTTACTATAGATTTAATTAAGAGTTTTAGTTCCCCTTAACTGACCATCTCTCATCTACTTCAGATCACAAGCTTTTCCAAAACACTAGGCTTCACATTTAGTTATAGAGTCCTATTACATCCTTATATGCTTTTGTTAATAGGGAGAGACAATCAGATACAAATATTAATCATTTACGAAAGAAAGAAATAGAAGTGTCATCATAATATTAACACTACAAAAAAGAAGATTTATAATCTCATTAGAAGTAAGAGTGAGAAGTTAAAAACAGTATTTTGTTGTATTTTAAAATTATTTTCAAGAGGTCACAGCAGTGGTTTCAGGTACTGAAGAAGATCTCCAAGGACATCATGATTCAAGTTCACAAATAATTCCCCAGCTCCACAGTTGCCATTAGCATAGTATTATTCCTACAATACACTTGCAAATTAATAATAAGGTCCAGACTAGTGTGGAATTCTCAAATGTTCCAGAAGGAAATTTTATTTTAGACTCTCCTTGATGTAGCAAACTATTTAAAAGTAATTGGTATTGTCCATGAAACATCTTCCTTTAGGCTCATGAATATCACAAATATGGAATGAGGTGAGTTGTTTTTTGTTTTTTTCCCAAGGCAATAATCATAGGTCAAATGCTGCTCTGTGGTTTCTAGTTACAGTTCATGATATCTGGTGGTTCAAACCGTTATCAGTTATCTTCATGTATTTATAAAATGGGTTAAATGGCTTTAGAAATGGTATATAATGACACTGGATAAAGTAGCTTTTCAATTTGTAAGCAAATATATATAGTTGTGTATATATATACACATGTTGTATATCACATATATAATAAATAGTTGGATAATAATTGTAAAATAATATAATGCATAGTCATATATTTATATGTTATTTAAGGAGAAAGTATACATGATGAGCAAATACAAATATTACTACTACCTCTGCTAATATAATGCAACATGATTACTATAGCATAATTTTTATTATATTCATTTGAATGTCTTATCTTTCACAGTGAATGTTAAATAAGTATGTGATTTAAAATCAGTAGCACAGCTATCACTTGAAGCATATTAAAATGTAAAACTTGCAGCAGAATTAAAGAAATATTTTCCTTCTCACATAATTTCTATAAGATGGTCATGTCGTATTTACTATAAAAATTAAAATATTGCCATAACTATGAATAGACAAAAACTTATAAACAAGGACATTATAGACATTATATAATGTAGACATTATATCCCTGTTTGACAGCATGTTTTGTAAAGATTTATTTATTTATACATACAAGACCTGGGCATGCGTATTTATGCATACAAGACCAAGACCAGAGGTGTGGGGTGGGAGGGTGAAAGGATTCACCAGAGTCAGAGTGGGGAACAGAATAGGCAGATTGACTGAAGTACACTGCTGAGAGGAGCAGCGGGTCAGGCAGGAGAGGTCTGCTGAGCCATGTGGGTCCCTTCCCTGGCGGGGGATTAAACGTGCTGCAGTGCTTTGGATGCTTCATAGTGAGGTTCTTAACCCCTTGTACCATGAGGGAGGCCCTTGTAAGAAAATATTTCTTTATAAAAATTTTCACTTTTTTTCCCCCCAGGAAACCTGGAATATTTTACAAATGCTAAAAGAAGAAAATCCAGAAGCAACTGTTAAAAAAAAATTGGTGAATTTTGTCACAGTAATATTTGGCTTTATTGCATATTTTGTTAAATAATTATCAATTTATAGAGAAGAGTTTAGAGGAAAGTTAACTATCAATGGTCATTTGTCTTTATACTTTTAAGTCATAGAATATCTTCATTTGCCAAGAATTATTTTTAAGGTCTATAATTCATTTTTTCACTTTTATAGCATTTATGGAAAGTATTTTATTTGTTTTTTTAGAATTTGTTTCTTTAGAATTTTCCTACTAAAAGAATCACACATGCACATACTTACCTGGCACAGGAAACACCATGCTCCCAAAGGGGATTTTCCCAGGGTGAGTGTCCCCTGTTGTACGCTGTCTGTACTGAAACCCCTTAGATGTCCCCCAAAGGGGAAAACTACACTGTACAATTTGTGGTAGTGGGGGACACTATGGAAAACAAAAAGAGCAAACAAACAAAATCCCACATCTGGGTTAGGAAAGACTTTTTAAAAAATGAGCCTCAAGTGACTTTATCTTGAGTTTGCAGAAACCACCTTCTAATCGCCGTTATCTTTCAAGAATTTTTTTAATGACAATCACAAAAATTTCAGGTAGACATATAAATTTTTCTGCAGAAAACCCTGATCTTTAGCTCTTAATGTGTTTCATTTTTCAGTACCTTAGTAATTATTGGGAAAAAAGCTTACTTTAATTATCTTATATTTCTTTATTACTTTATAATTTGATATACAAAATTATAGTGAATTGATGAAGTACAAATTTTATTCTCTTATCTTCTAAAATTGAGTGTTGAAGAGGAGAAGGCTGGGGCAAAGTCATCTTGTTCTTTTGTTTGTTTTTTGGTGTTTTTTTTACCCTTCAAATGGATATTTATGGAAATGTTTTTATATTTTTTCAGAGAAAATTATTGTCAGACCTAGTGCAATATTTCTTATTTCTGGGGCTAATAGTTAAAATGCATGAATGTGAATTTATGTACTCAGCCCCAATCCTCTTATTCAGGGAAATTTCTTTCATCGAAAAAAGAGTTGTCTTGTTTTTTACTGCTTTTATATGTTTTAAAATATTCCTCTTAAAAAGAGACTTCTATTACAAGTATCTCTCATCTTTGCATCCATATCTTTTATTTATTTTATTGTACATTCTGGATGAGATTTTCAAGTTCAGCTAATCTTTGAATTATATCTTTTGTGAATGTTTTCCATTTGTCTTGCATGACTAGTTCACTTTAAATACATGCTTAATTCACCCTTTTCCAGTTTTTAACATCTCTTTTTTATCTTAAGTCATTTTTTCTTTTATATTCTTATAATTTGTGCAAGTCAAATAATCTTACAACCCTTTCAAATTTTAACCTTCTCTCTCTGTCTTTCTGCCTCTGTCTTTTTCTCACTCTCTCCCTCTTGACTCCTGCACTAGATCAATTTAAGGGGTCTGCTGTTTTTAATAACTATATTCAAGCTTCCTCAAAAGTTATTGAATCAAACACAAGTTGTTCTTCATTACAAATGTCTCTGGGCTGCCTTTGGTAGACCAGCTAAGAAGGCTGTTCTGCTTATCCTTTGTCCTTTGCAATAGTGTGATACCCATGTGAGGGCCGGCTCCAAGTTCCCTGTCCTACCCAAGGAAGGAGGGGACTGAGCAGGAAGGAGAAACTAGAAAAGCCTGGGAGAAGGAAGGAAGGGGATCAAGAAGACCTGCAGGAGAGACATGTGAAGAAGACATGCTTGGTTCTTAGTCTTGGGCATATGCAGGGGCCTTGGGACATGAAAACTTGAAAAAGATAGAAATGTGGTTGAGAGCTGTGGTGAGGAGGCTGGCAATGGAAGCCTTTATTCTGTCATGTATTATAATTTTGCTCTTTTCCTTCCAGAAGTGCCTGGTTCTTTCTGCCCTTTTCCCAAATGTCCCTACTAGAAGGTGCCTTAGATTTGTGACAAGCTTTTGGGTCTCAGTGGCCCTGCTTTGGGCCAACCCTATTTGGTTGGGAATTTATCCAGGAAGGATTGGGTAGCTTTGAGTGTTTCACTGGAAACTATTTTGACTACATTCTTTCTCTTCTTTCTATTTCACCCCAGTTGTATTAAGCTCTTTTTTTAAAATTTTTAATTGAAGGGCTTATGCACAATGAGTATGTTTACTTTATGTGGTGCATGACAGAACCTATTTAGATCAGGCAGGTTCGGGGGTCCCAGGGTTCCCCTCATTCTGCCTGATGACACTTTCTCTGAGCATTGGTTTTAGCTCAGACTGATTTTTCTCTTGGTGGTGACAGATCTACAAGATAGTAAGTCAAAGTTCAGAAGTTCTATTAGGTCTCTACTCAGAACCTGCACACTGTCACATTTACCTCATTTTACTGGACAAATCAAAGGGTAGGGGATTTACATTCTCCTTATGTGGAGGAAATTCTAAAGTTCTATGACAAAGGACATGTATATAAGCAGAGGTTAAAAATAAGGATCGATAGTGTATTTTTTAGAGTTTTTTTTTGGTTTTGTTTTTAATTTTCTAACTCAGATTTGAACAAAATAAAACCAGATTTAATAGTTATCCACAGATAAGTTTCATTACCTTGACTTTTAGGTAAAACTAAGCTATCAGTTTAGTTTTCCTGTATGTTTGTGTTCTGGTAAAACTTTTTCTTTCATAATATAACAGATTCCATGATTCTGCCCTTCACCCAGATCCTAGAGTCCAGAAAGCATACAGGTAATATGTTTTTATGGAACTACATTGCAGTGAACTCCTTCTACTATCTTCTTTGTTTAGGGGGTGGGTAGAGTTCATGAGTTATATTTCTTAGACTACTCTGCTTCCAGGACTCTCCCTGTTCCTGTCCTAATAAAAACTGCTTTAGGATGACATTTTCCTGCACATCCCTGTGCTTCTTGATTCTCAAAATACCACTTGTTCTTTTGTTTTCTATGACTTACAAGTTCAAAGCAGATATAGGAAGCTGCATATTATTAGAAAAAAATAGAGACTTTAGAAACTATCCAAAGATCTCCTTAAAAAAAGGAGTCACAAAGAAAGTGATAGATAAGCATAATTGTTTTCACATTTTAATTTGAAATGAACTTGTGTGTGACAAAGGATAAGTTTTTCTATATACTGTTAAGCAGGTAGAAGCTGCAACTGCACAGCATGGGTTCAATTCTCTCCCATACTTAATGGTATTTATACATAGATCTTAACACTTGACTGGAATTTCAATCTTATCTTTGTCATAATTATGAATTATCATTTTCCCCAGTGTCCTCAATAGGAGTTATGTATGTGTAGTTTGAAAATGCCTATATCAAAGACTGTTTTCCAAACAGCATTGTAAAACAAGTGTCAAAAGACATACGAACATTTTGCAGCTGATACCAAATTGCTGCAGAAACAGAGTCTGCCCCTCTGTGTCCTACTAGATAAGCTCTCTCATTTCCTTTCTTTATTTGCCTTCTAGACTTAAACTTTGTTTGCTTACATGCAAAGGGAAAAGAGCATCTATATGCCGATAACATCAGGATTGCTAACCACCAGGTGATAGCAAAAGCAAAGGGGTACCATCCAACATCTGCCCTACCCCTCCCTCTTACTCCCTTGTGGCTTTAGATAAATAACCCTGCACTCTGGACAGTGGTCTTTCAGATGTTAGTCTGCTGCCCGCCTCAATTTGTCAACAAATTAATCTACTTACCTTCTCTTCAAACTCTATTTCCTTTTATTAGCCAAGGGAACTGAGGCCGCCCTGCATTCTGGTAACAAAATCTGATGAGTGTGTTTAGTGGGAACCTCCCTACCCCCAAGCAATTTTCAGATGCCATCTGGGTGTCTTACAATTCAGCTCTGACATTACCTAGAGATATCTACTTGGAAATAATGTGAAATATCATGGGTTAAGTGTTCAGACCTACAAAAATGCCCTCCACCACTAAAGGAGACTAGGGGCACAAAATTTGTAATGAAGGTGTGGTAAGACCAGAAACTAGAAGTGGGGGAAGAAATGATTAACATAGTTGTTAAACCTGCATAAAAATGAAAATCCTTATAGGACTTAGCCTGCTATGTACAATGCAAGCTGCTATAGAAAATGCAGGCTGCTATAGAAAGTATTTGGAGGTACAGACCAGAGGTGAGGGTGTGGAGATCGAGGGCTATTATAGAGAATTCCTGGTCCTTACAAATCGAGCGAGTCACATCCTAAATGTGATTCATTTAACAGTTGATAGCAGTTCCATAAGGAATGAAGCCCTCCTTAAAAGAACACAATATTAGTACAATTTCTACACTAGCAAAAGGCAGCTCACCAGCCACCTGTTGGCTATACAGGTGTTTCTTTACACAAAACTTTTCCCCTTGCAAAACCACAGTAGTAGCTTTTTCTGCCCACTTTTGTCTTTGTGAGCATCTTGGTCTGCCTCACTTTTTCCTATAAATCTATAACCTTTCTGGATATAACCAAACGTCTTCATCTCCTGGGCAACCTTGCCCTGTGCCACTGAAAGGGAAACTGCTGAAACTCTTCTCAGAGGTAACCCAATGACCCCGCTCACTGGACACAATCTCTCACCAAATTGGCATCTGTCCACACCACCTCCCACTCCAGATCCACACACAGGTCTAGGTTGTCACTTAGGCTTCTGATTGATAAGTCAGATTAGCAGTTCCAACAAGCCTCTCTTTGTGTTCCATTAATTTGCTGGCGTGACTTACAGAATTCAGAGGGACAGATTTATTTGCTAGACTACTTATTCACTACAAAGGATATAACTCAGGAAAAGTCAGATGGAAGTGATGCATAGGGAATATGGAAAGGGCATTTAGATTCTGTATTCTCCCCAGGAGTGTCAGAGTCCTGCCTTCCTTGAATCTCTGGATGCCCACCACCCTGGAAGCTCCCTGATCCTTCCTCCTTTTATTTTCATATGGCGGCTTCATGACATACACACAGTGGATCCAATGACCTCATTTACATAACAAAGACACCTTTATTGCTGGCATCAGATAGGGTCCTCCAAAGTTTTCAAGAGTTCTACCATTTTTTTTTTTTTTGTTACCTTCCAAGTTTCCCAACATAATTTATTGACTAGGCTTTCATTTCTACACTGTATGAGTTTGGCTCCTTTGTCATAAATTAGCTTCATATATGTGTGGGTTTATATCTCAGTTTTCAACTCAGTTCTATTCCATTGATCTGTGTGTTTGCTTCTGTTCCTATACTATACCATTATGATTACTTTTCTTTTATAGTATAGTTTAAAGCCAAATAATATGCTATCTCTATTGTTTTTCTTTCGTTTCTCTCTCTCAAGATTGTTTTGTTAGTCATGGCCTTTTAGTCCCATAAACATTTTAGAACAGTCTGTTCTATTGCTCTTAAAAAGCAAAATTAGTATTTTAATAAGGATTACATTGAATCTGTAAACTGTTTTAGGAAATGTAATTTAAAAAAATGTTTATTCTTCTATAGAATACATGAACATGAAATATTTTTCTAGTACTTTCTATCTTCTCTAAGGTTCCTTTAATAATGATTTATAATTTTCAAGGTGTAAGTCTTTCACCTCCCTTGATATGTTTGCTAGGTATTGTGTCTCCTATGATGTGATTGTAAATGGGATTAATGTTTTCCTCTCATATTTACATAGAGAAGTGGACACGTTTGTATATTTTTTGTGTCATATAACTTTACTGTATTACTTTATTATTTATAGTAACTTTCTGGTAGAATCTTTAGGGTTTTCTATGCATATTATGATGTTGTGTGCATACAATGATAGTTTTCCAATTTGAACTTTGTGCATTCTTGCTCTGGCTAGGAATTCCAAAACAATGTTGAGTAGTAGTGGTGAGAGTAGAAATCCTTTTTTTTTTGTTATTGGGAAAAAATAAAGAAACTTTAAGTTTTTCACCATTGAAGATGATGTTAATTGTGAGTTTGTGACACATACATGACCTTTATTATGTTGAGACATATCCTCTATACCCAGTTTATTGAGTGTTTTACCACAAAGATGTCTTGAATCATATCAAGGTTTCTTTAGCATTTATTGATATGATCATGTCATTTCCTTCTTTCATTTAATTGATGTGGGGCATTAAATCAATCAATTTGCATGTGTCCAACGATTATTGCATCACTGTAATGAATCTCACATGGTCATGATGGACATTTCTTTTGATGTGTTATTGGGTCAATTTGCCAAGGTATTTCCAGCATTTTTCATTTATGTAAGTCAGAAATAGAGATCTGTGGTTTTATTTTTTTGTTGTTGTCCTTTTCTGATACAGGGCCTAGGTCTCATAAAATATATTTGAAACTAACCCTCCTTCTTTAGCTTTTTGAAGAGTTTGAGATGCATAGATACTAGAATTTTGAAAGTTTGGTAAAATTCAGTATCAATGCCATCTGGTCTTGGACATTATTTCTTAGGAAGAACTTTATATTATTTCAATGAGTATGTTTGTGATCAGTCTATTCAAGTTATCTATTTATTTCTACTTTAATCTTGCAAGGTTATATGGTTGTGAAAATTTGTTGATTTTTTTTTTTAGTTTGTCCTCTTTGCATATAGATTTTCATATTATGCTCTTATGGATTCTTAGTATTTCTGGTTTTTTTTTTCCTTTTTTTGGTAATTTCATCTCTTTAATTCCTAATTTTTTACTATAAGATACACTTTATTTTTTTTCTCCCATCCAAGTACTAACCAGGCCCGACCCTGCTTAACTTCCGAGATCAGACGAGGTCGGGCGCGTTCAGGGTGGGATGGCCATAGACCACTTTCTTTTTTTTCTAATGTGCCTAAGAATTCATCAATTTTGTTTATCCTTCAAAAAACATGTTTTGGTTTTATTGATCTTTTGTATCATTATTTTTGTTTGTTTCTATTTCATTTATTTCTGCTTTGGTTTTTAATTATTTCATTCTTTCTACTGACTTTTAGACTTTTCTTTTTCTAGTTCGTTCATATGTAAGTTTAGATTATGTATTTGGAATTTTTCTTAGTTATTGACATGGCTCTGTATTGCTATGACCTTCCCTCATAACACAATTTTTGCTGAATCCCAATGGTGATCTTGTTTCTTCATTTTCATTTGTCTCCATATCATTTTTTAATTTTTCCTTTGATTTCTTCCCTTACCCATTGGTTATTCAGATACACTTTTTTAAGTGTCTACATGTTTGAGATTGTTCCAGTTTGTGTGTGTGTGTGTGTGTGTGTGTGATTTCTAACTTCATATTGTGATTAGAAAAGATGCTCAGCATGTGTTCAATCTTCACATATTTATTGAGATAATAAACAATATTTATCTATTGGATTCTCTTCCAACATATGATTTATTCTGGAGAATGCCCCAATGCATTGAGAAGGAACCATATTCATTAATTTGGAGATGGAAATTTCTATGTCTATTAAATCCATCTGATCAACTACTTCATTGTGGGCCATTATTGCTTTATTAGTTTTCTGTCTGGATGATCTATTCATTGATGTAAGTGGTTTGTTGAACCCCTTACTATTATTGTGTTGTTGTCAATGTCTCTCTTTACATCTGTTAAAAATGGTTTAATATATTTAGGTGGACCTATATTGGGTGTGTAATTAATGGCAGTTATATCTTCTTGGTGGATTGATTCCTTGCTTGTTATTCACTGAAAGTCTAATTTATCATATGTGAAAATAGCAGTTCTTGCATTTTTCTCTGTGCTATTGATTTGACATGCCTTATTCCAGTCTTTCAATATGAGTCTATGTTTCTTTAGATCTAATGTGGGTCTCCTATAATACAGAGGTATATACAGATGAATGCTACTTTTTATCTATTGTTGTTTGTCTTTTTTTCTTAATAAATTCAGACTATTCTGTTTACCATGTTTATTGATGTATGAGGCTTCATTTTTATGCCATTCTATTTATTTTCCTAGTTATTTTGTATACCTGTTATCTTTTTACATGTTTCTCTCTTCATCTTTTAAATTTTTACTTCACCTTCAACTGAACCACCATTCCATACATACCACATTACCCCACCTGCATCTCTCCCTCAACTCTTTCTCCTTTGTCCCTGTTCCATCTGTTAACCATTATATTATTTTTGCTGGGTTCAAGATTTATTCCTTTTTTTCATATGATATTTTTTGTTATTTTTATATTCCTTAGATGAGAAAACCATCCACTGTCTGTCTTTCACTTTTTTACTTTTTCACTCAATATAATCAACCTTGAGTTTCATCCATTTTTTTTCCCAAATGCCACCATTTCCTCTTTCTTCACAATTGTGGAAACACAACTGTTTTTCCATGTGTTTCTTTTCTGCCTTTCCATTTGGAGGGTGATTTTTTTCAAGTTTCTTCATGTTTTATTCTAAGTGTCTCTTCTGCATATATTTGTTTTATGGTTACCGTGCTTGTGTTAAGCATTAAGCATTTTTTTTTTGTATTAAACATTTTTTGTATCTGAAATAGTTCCTATAATGCTGGTATCAACTTGTCATCATTTGCCTCTTCATTTAAAATAAAAAGTCTTTTTTAAAATTCTACTGTTATTGTTTTTTGTATTTGAAATTGCTCATTAAATTTAGTTGTGCTAATTTGCCACTTCATAACTAGATAGCAATTGATACTAAGAATCTTACAAATGTTGATTTGAAGGAAGATCTTGAACTTACAAATGCATATTAGTGACTATCTAGTTATCAAATAAATGAATGTTTCTTGGCATAGCGATTAAGTATTTATACATAAATGAAGTAGATGGAGCTGTAGGAGTTGCTGCTGTCTACATTATAAACATTGCATAAGATACTATGTGTTTTGGAAATTTGCCCTAACTAACTTATTATCAAGTTAGTCTATAACGCAATAATTCATTATATTGTGTTTACATGTTATAAGAAATAATAATATATGATTATAATATATAATTATAATATTTTGATATGTAAACATTATTGCTCTATAGTATTAATAAGACCATACACCAGTATATTGTCTATAACTTTCTATAAGAATTTTTTATCTATCTAATTCAATCCTACAAATAATTCCATGGAGATAGATTATAAATTATTATATTCATCCAAAAAGAGGAGTGACCTAAAGTCAAGATAATTAGTGATTTATCGAATTCATCTAGAGAATTAATTAATGGCAGGGGTTGGACAAGAGCTCATCAGGTTCCCATTAAGATAAGTTGCTAAGAGTTTCTCTACTTTAACAGAGGCTGTGGAGTGCTCATGATGAGATAGCATTGTGAGAGGAAAGATAGCACTGTGCATGAGTACCTCTCCCTGAGACACTACCATATGACTGGCATGTGCAGCCATCAGGAAAGTGAATGATCACGGGACAACCATGGCACACAGCACGTGTGGAGCATACACACAGCATGCTTCTCTCTGCAGCTAGCATCAATTACAGTGAAAAACGAGGTATTAATTGGTATCCCCTGAGCAGTCTAATTCTCCTCTTTGTGATCGTTGTATCTAGGAAAGGGGGAATCAAAAGGAGGGAGAGTGAGAGTGTAACCCCCACTGGAGCAATCAAAGGAGGCCTATGCAAAATAGTTTCCAGTTTCTTGGGTTTAGGGTGAAGCAATCTGCCAAGTCATTGCATGTTAGATATGAAGCCTTAAATTTAAAGATGGAGGCCTAAGAACAATGTCCCATATTTTATTCCAGGCAAGTAACATAAGGAATGATTAAATCACGGCATTTCCAAAACACAAGTGTCTGCTTTCAGATCCCAAAGTCAGCCTCCTCAGTCCTCTGCAGTGGGTTTGATAGGATTCCATGTTGCTCCCTAATGATTACTAGTGACAGGAAAGTCTTTTTTTTTCAATGACAATGATATTTGACATCATCCTCTTTATGTTGCTGTTCACACAAACCTTTTCTCTTCTCTTACAATCCTTACAGTCTTGCTTCCCCAGCGTTTTTCTTTCATACAAATCTTCCTTTCTATGTTTCATTCCCATCCTCTCTATAATTCCTTTTGTCTCATTAACAAAATACATAGCAATCCTTTTCTTTCAGTTACACTGACACTTAACCCATCTTGCCTACTTTGCTCTTGCAGTTCTTACTCTAATTTATCACACTATGTCTCACAATAATCTTATTTTCACCTTCAAATGCCAGTGTGGTTGTACATACTCTTGAGAACTTACACTGGGATTAGTTACCAATGAAGATGACTCTCTCCATATGGTCCGGAGCATCCAGAACAATGAATAATAATAACAAAAAAGTTGTATGCATTTTGAAGTCATATTTGTCTTACTATGAGAACATTTCTAATATGAATCTTGTCATCCTTTAGTCATAGACAAAACCCCCTATAAACCCAGGTTAAATAATCATATGCTGCTCTCTGAAGTGTTGCCTGATATAACTGAACTATCAAATTAGCTAGAGTATTGTATAAACCTAGGCCACTATGAAAGAGTAAAGCTGGAGATACTGATTTAATGACATCGAAATATTCATTTCAATTTTTTCTCAGACAAGATGTACAAATTATATACATACTGGAAAATTACACCTGAACCAAGAGAATTTTTGTTTTGTCAGTTTCTTTACTATATAACTTTACAAGTTAGAGCAAAAAGGTGCTTCTCTCAATTTTGGTTAGCATCTGTAAAATGAGAGGGCCTTGAGCTAATCAGGATTTTGACACTGTACTCTTGTAAGATGTCACAGTTCCCCAGTGGGACATCAGGATGACCGTGGTGAGTGGAAGAAGTGAGAAGTGAAAGATTCAGACCCAAAGCTAAATATCGATTTTTGGTACAAAATCACCCAGAGCAGGCTTTAAATACTCTGGTCCACAGTAAGATCTCTTTTCAGGTTTTTTACCAAAAAAAGTTATTAATATAAAAAATACATGGGGTCTTGCAAACTATATAAACTGAAATAAATTGTTTCATATAAACATATTAATGTGGCAGTATTTTTTTGCTGCAGTGTTCCAGAGCATGAAACCTGTGGGTGACTACCTGCTTGTACTTAACCTCCCCCTTCGGCCTATGTTCAAGTTTATTATGAAGGAGAAAGATAAACCAATTCCAATCCATCTATCCCAATCCTATTCACAGCCAAGCAATAACAATTATCTCTGTCTTTACATTTTCTCCCATCTCTTGCTATTTCTTGTACAGTAATGAATTGTAACAGCTACTTCTTGCTGACTTCTCTCCCATATAATTAATGTCCTAAGATATTCTATTTACTGGTGAAGCAGTTTGAATCAAGAAGTGATTACTTTTAGAGTAAACAGAGCTGCTAAACTCTCTCCACAAACAAAGCTGACAGCAGCTTTTTTTAAAAAAATAATCAAATTGAAATCCCAAAAAGCTTCAAGTTTGAAATGTCTTTTTTATTATATGCATGTAGGTATTTGAGGTGTGTGGAAAAGTATATTAGTGTTTAGAGCAGTATATAGCAAAATACATAGATCAAAAGGAATGGATTTAAGAAAAGATAATGATGTCACAAGCCCCTGTTTCCTTGTCTAGCCTAATCCTAAACCTTCATGATAGGTGGATATACCAGAGAAGGAAATGTTTGTTTTAGAGACTAGATTTAATTGTTGAAAACATTTACATTAGACATTGGAATTTCTGAGTTGGGGACAGAAAGTTGCTTCAAATCAAGATCTTGATAATGATGGAATACAAAGATAAAGGAAATGCTAGTGCCCAAAATGTTGCAGTGTGGATTTTGCAAGTGAAATGTTTGCAGTGATTAGGTAGTTCTGCAGCTGGGTCAAAAGTTGCAAGGACTCAAGTCATCCCACTTCACCGAAAGGAGCTTTAGTCACAGTTACTAATTGAATACTCCAGATTAATGAAGTGCCTGCTTGAATAACCTAATGATCTTCACAACCTCCAGTCCAGCAGTGACCTGTCAAACAATGGACTGCCACAAACTCCTCCCCTTGATCCTCCCTCACAGCTTGAATTCCTCCACCTAAGTCAATCCTCTTCTTGTATCACAGGACTTTGCTTCCAATCACTCCTCACTAACCCTTTGGTTTTCTGCTTACTCAGGAACCTCTTAATAGTGGCAAATTCATTCTTCAAACTTCAAACTTCAAACCTCATTTGAACTCTCTTTCTTCCTTGTTCTCTTTTCCAGAAGCTAATTCTTACTGATTCTTTCATGCTTTTCCTGTTTTCAATTTCTCTGGCCATGTTCCTCTTTTCATGACTAAAAATATGGATATGAAAATTACCTTTGAAAAGGTCTGGATATTACTATGTGTTGCCCTCTCTGTTTAAGCAACACCTCACTGCTGAATTAATCTTACATCTTTTCTAATCGTTGGAACTAGTGACATTCAGAGAATGGAGAGACCATCACGGCTAGAGCATTCAGGAAAGTAAGGCTGAGGAGAGGGGCCTTAAATGTGAATAGAGAGGATGTAGATGATCAGAGCTGAAGGAAAGGATTCTAAAAAAAAAAAAAAAAAATGAGTGTCATGAAACCCATGGATGGAAAGCTTCAATTGCATGCATTGGACTGTTTCCAAGTCTCCTGTCTGCCCAGACTTAACACAAATTCAACTCATTTACAACTCCCTGACAGACATGGTCTTTTGCAAGGACAGAGAAATGGTTTGACAGCTTGACTTTTGTGAATGCCATCATTGCCCCCACATATGACCTTGTCACATTTGCATATTGCTTCACAGGGATTCTGAACTTTTCTAAACTATATTGTCTGTATCAGTTACACTAGTCTAGTCACACTTCCCCAAACACAGTTCTATCCTTGCAATCATGCTGTTTCTTTATCTAAAGTTCTACTTTTCCCCGAATTCTGCTCTCTACCTTTACAGAATTCTACCTGAAACAGAAATCTCCTTTTACTTAGCTATACTTTAAGACTTATTGGGAACTCTGCATGGGCTGGCAAATATTATTAGTTATATTTTAGTATTTTTTATACTCTATAATATAAAAAATATATAAGATCCCCTTAGTTCTTTGTCCATTTGCAATATTTGAGATGAACCATTGACTTGGTGTTTTTGAAAACCAAAAAAACCAAAAGAAAGGCCTGAAAGTCTTTTTTTTCCTTAAAGCAAAAAGAGGATTTTTGAATTTGTCAACATAAAATATGATTGTTTCTACTATACTGTGTATTTATGATAATTAGAGAATTCTGCCAGCTGAGTTATCAATAGGAATAGATTCCTATTAAGAACTGACAAAATCACCAAGACTCTACAACAGAGAGGGAATAATATCTTCAATAACTGTGTTGGAAAAACTGGATATTCACAAGCAAAAGAACAAAAGCAGATCCTTGTATAGTATACAAAAATAAACTAAAAATGGATTAAAGACTCAAATGTAAGATCTGATACTAAAACTCTTGGGAAAATAATAAGAGAAATTTCCTTTATATATACACACATGCACACATAACACCAAAACCACAAGAAGCAAAATCCAAAATAAACAAGTATGCTATACCAAACTAAAAAACATCTACATGGTAAAGAAAACCATCAGAAAGTGAAAAAGTAGCAAATGAAATGGAAAAAAAAAATTTGTAAACTAAATATCCAGTAAAGGGTTAATATCCTAAATTTATAATGAACACTTGCAATTCAATAGCAGAAAAATAAGTAAAATAAATATTCTATTAAATATGGACAAAGGACTTGGGTATATATTTTCCATAGACATTAAAATGGTCAAAAGGTTTATTACAAAGTGCTCAGTACCATTAATCATCACAGAAATGCCAAACAAAGCCAAACTAAACTATCATATTACATGTATCAAAATGATTATAATCAAAAAGAGGAGTGAAAACAAGTGTTGGCAAGAGTTTTCAGAAATGAACCCTCATGTACTATTTGTAGGAATTTGAGTCAGTAGAGCAACTCTGAAAAATAGTATTTGATACACATACAATGGAATATTACACATACAATGGAATATTATTTGACATAGGAAAGAAGAAAATCCTGCCATTTGTAGTAGGGATGAAACTGGAGGACGTTATGTTAAGTGAAACAAGCAAGCATAGAAAGACAGATCCTGCATGATCCTAGCTATATGTGGAATCCAAACTCATATACAGTATAAAATGATGGTTACAGGGATTGAGAGTTGGGAGAAATTGGGAGATGTCAGTCAAATAGTTCAAGCTTTCAGTTGTAAAAAATTAATATATAATTGGTATAGCTGTATAACTAATATATGGTATAGTGACTATAGCTAATAATAATACATTGTATACTTGAAATTTGTTAAGAAGTAAATCTTAAGTGTTATTGTCACATACACAAGTAAAAGTAACAATGTTAGCTGATCCATATATTAATCAGTTCATTGGAGGAATTGTTTCATGCTGTATGCATATGTCAATAAGTCACATTGTGTACCTAAATTTCATGAAATTTTAGTTTTTCAATCACACCTCAATATAGTTAGGAAAAATTAGAAATGGAAAATTCATTCTGCAAACCCAATTTTATAGTTTTTGTTTTTTGTTTTTGTGTTGTAAAGGTAAGTCTTTGCTGACTGACCTCTATACATACCTTAGTAAGTGTCAAGAAACAGGATGAAAAAGTCATGACCTAGACTTTGGACACTATCTCCAATTGGGAAAAGTCATCATCAGTGATGGTTGTGACAGAAATTGTCATTAAGATTAAGAGCAGTACTATAAAGATCTGGAGACTTACATGTAAGATTTCACAAAGATAAAATAAACAAGCAAACAAAAATGGACCTCAGACACTTCTAGGTGATGTGTCTTCAGTCTTGAGGATGAAAGGATTTCCCCAGTAGTAAAATGCCCTTTCTTGGATCAGAGGCAGCAAATAATCATTATGAGTTTCCAGAGACAAGAGATGAGCTTGATTGTGACTATATAGGTTATGATCTCTGTTGTAAGCATTGGATTCAGACTGATTGTCAAAACTGGTATGTAAGAGTGACTTTTAGCCTTTTTTCTCTTCTCTTATTCTGGTGACTAGTGGTGGAATTTTGTCCATGGGTGTAAAAATAACTATGTGATGTATTTTGCTAAACAGTTTTAAACTGTCATATTTATTCTATCAAATGAAAGAGTTCAGGATTCATAAGCATGACTAGAAACCATCATTAAACCATCACTGCCTTCAATAACCTCCATTTTTTGACCAAGACTCAGGAGCACTGTATTAAACATGAAAGTAGAAATGTGGGTTTTGGCTTCTATGCTGTCACTTGGTAGATGTGTGGTTTTCATGAAGTTATTGAAATTTATTAAATCTCAGTTTCCTTAATTTTTTAAGAGATTAACTCAAGGAAATTTATCCTGATTCTCTTTATTTCAGATATTCCACTAATCCACAAAATATTAGTGTGATTTCAGGAGACTGCTGTCTGACTTGGAAGTCATACAGATAATTTTGTAACAAGTTATACCATATTTGTTTACATATTCATCCTTTTTTCTTATGCTGAATCCACTTAATATAATAAAATGTTTAGTATTCAAATCAATTCACACTTCCTCAAAATCTGTTTCTAGTCTATTTTTACTGCTCCTTAGGATGTCTAGTCTTTATAATAAATTCGGTGTCCAGTCATTATGGTTATTTTATCATTTTCAAGTTAAATTCCCATAGCACTTCACTTACCCAGTCAAGACAGGTGCTGTACCATTGCCCCTGAGTCACTCCACTATCTAATGTTAACTACAAAAATTGTTAAATAACAGATTTTTAAAAAGTAATTAAATTAATAACATTTTCAAAACTTTTATTAACTTAGTTATCTTGCAAATATATAAATAGTGCTACTGTCAATCACTGTTATAGGCCATTTGCAAACACTGAGGATAGTTATTTATTCCTTCATTTTATTTCTCAAGGAATTGAATATATGGTTTCTCAGCTAAAGTTTGTCTTTTATGATAATGTGCACTTCTGGTGTTTTAGATGACTAAAAAATTCGATAGCCTCAGTTGTCATTTGTAGTTACACAAATGACATAGTTGCTTAGCTATGAGGTAAAGTAAAGCATGATGTGTTCCTTTATGTGCCTTTTATTTATGTGCTTCATTGAATGTCCATCTCTTTGGCAAACACATTGCAGAACTTACCTTATTCTGGAAAAGCATAAATCTATACATAATATAACTAATTCATGTTCAAATTGAGAAGCATAGCAAGTCTCATGGTGTTTTCCTCACCTAAAGTATATGAAATTCTATTATTTGGAATCAATTTATCAAATAAGTATTGAGTTATTTAAGATAAATTTAAATATCTCTGCTTTGGCAGTTCTGCAGGTCGCAGTGATTTTGTTATGGCGATGTCAAGCAAAAGATATCACCTGCATAGGTAAGAGGTAGCCACTATGAGGGCCTCCCTGGTGGCGCAGTGGGTTAAGCAACGCACTATGAAGCAAACCGCAACCACTGCAGCACGAGTTCGATCCCTGCTGCCGGCCA
>JAGFMF010011464.1:4431081-4582989 GCA_019455555.1 Galemys pyrenaicus
CCCCTCAGCAGTGTACTTCTGTTGATCTGCCTGTTCTGCTCCCCGCTCTGTCTGTGGTGAATCCTCTCACCCCCCCACACCTCTGGCCTGTACCCCTGTAGCCACTATGAAAGGCAGCATCTGAGGTCAGAGAGCAAGCCTCTTGCTTTCCAGGACAAGTTTAATAGATAAGTGTGAAGTGCTAAATAGCCAAATCCACAGCCACAACTTTCAAGTTGAAAAAAAGTAAAATCAAAGGCCAAAGGAACTTGCACTCAGTCAAGTTAAGAGATATTTGAGGGCAAGGGAATTTCCATGTGACACAAGCTCTGAGACTAAGCTCATAGCTGTCAAAGTTTTCACCACAACTTTTGCTTGTGAAATGGAGAAAGTAATGCCAAATGCTCAAACAAACTCAGGAGAATCATAAACCCTGAGGGTTCACTGAAACTATGTAACCCTTAGTTGTAAAGTTGCTGTCTGGGGATAAGAAAGGGAAAGCCAATAAAGAAAGAAAAGGTTGTAGAAAACACTTACCAGTCCTTAACAGTCATGCATTATCAAGCTATTGGCATGAGCTACAATGATAAATTGAATTTTCATTTCTCTTCCACAGTATATATCCATTATATTTTTCCAATCTGATTTTCCAGAATTTACTCTACACACCATATGTTGGCCTGACAATTCCTAATGAAGTAATAATTCCAGTATAACCAATAATCTCCAGAACATTTATTTTATCTCCAGGTTCCAATTCTTTTATATTCAACCTAATTCTTCCCCTTTTGTGAAGACTTCTATAACTATGCTAATCAATAATAGCTCCCTTTTTGAATATTTTTGATATTTATCATTTGAACAGGTCACCTGGTTATTGTCTTATGAGCTGATATATTACTTAACATAATTCTACACCCCTTGGTGATCAGACCCATCTCACACAAGCCCTTGTAAAACATAAGACACAGAAACAGTATATTAAAAGGAACAAATTGTGATTTATTGGCAACTTACCAGTGTTTTTATTTTGTGCTATGTTACTCAAATAAATTATATTCATATGCGAATGTCTACAAAATTTTACTCTGAATGTTGTTTAAGATGTTGTTTTATGTTTTAATTTCACTTTAATTATTATGAATGCAAAATAGAATTATAAATCTTAAGACTGGAAATAATTTCAAGATATTTCCTGGCTGGCCTGTTTTCTTGTTAATTTAGAACCCTTGGTGAAATTAGTATAATTCCTAGCTCAAAAGATCTGTTCAGTAGATATCAGTAAAGGACAACTGATTCAATCAAGTACAGTTCCTGCGATGAGTTTATGAAAGATTCAATTCACTGCCTACCCCTTGAGCAGTCCCTAATTATCTGAATTGTCTCCTCTCCTCTAGCTCCTGTCTAGACCTCTCTGAACCTCAGTCAACTTTTCAATTATTTTCTTGTACCCTGCTTCTTTGATTTCATGGTTTATTATGGTTCCCAACCTGTGGCTCTAGTCTTGCTTCTGTACCCTTATTGGCAATGCTGCTTCTGTTAGTCAGTTTCCATTCCCATGAGGGTAGGGATTGGGAGCTTGTGAAGGAACAGGATTAGACAGGTGTGAAGGGAAGTGCTCACCGATTATACTGGGACAGTGAGGCTGCTGAGGAACTCATATTCTGGCACGTGGCCATGGTATAACACTACAGGTAGTTCCCAAGCCCTGGGTGTTATCTACCAAAAAGACATCAGAGTCATTTTCTCTTGAAATATCCCTGTAGCACCCTCAATTGTGAAACTTCAGCGCTGTGCTACTGTAAAGGAGGAATGCTTGGAGGATTCCACCCCTTGTTGCAGAACATGTATTGAAGGGTACATGTGGTGTGAAGAGGAAATTCTTTGGTAACTGGAAAAGCTTGAACAGAATGCTGGGCTATGCATAGGTATTTTACTCAGAAATTATATGCCAACTAATGCCTTAAATAACTTATGAAATTATCCCATTTTAACCAAATTAATAAATATTTATTACTTAATTGTATTTGAAAGTCAATAGATTGTTTTAGAGTTGAGGGATTTCTCTTACTCTTCTTTCCTTCTCTTCCCTATGTTATTAAATTGTATTTAATCAAATAAATTAAAAATATACTCCATATATTCATGTTTTATATGAGTGAGATAAGGAAAGGGGAGAAAATATACAGATATAGACTGAATAACTTTTCCTATCTATCTCCAGAAATGTACTTCTTAATTTAAAATAATAATGATTAAATTCTTATAATGACAAAAGCAGCTTGAATATATTACCTTTAAATAATTTTATTTACATGCTATGTATATATATACACATATGATATAACATAAAATGAAAAAATATGCATTGTTTATCAATAGAAATATTGATTATTGAAGAGTAAATTTTATATATAATATAACATTTGAGATTTAGAATACTGAAAATAAAAAGGTGTTCAGTATGTGAATAAACATACCACACAAGAACCAAAAGGACCATAAATCCTGAGTGTTAGAAAGACCCTTCTCTATAAAGAAGTTAGGGTACACAAATATATTTTAAAGTACATGGAGGACTACAGTGCTTGTTGAGACTGTTTTTATATACATACAATGAAAAAGTAAATTGGATCCATGTTGGCCAACCTAACACAGAATGATCTGTGCTCAGCTTTGGACTACTTGAGGAAATCTAACACAACTGCCTCTGGCTTTTAGGTCACTATGAACTTTGTTCTTGGGAATTAGTTTTTTTTACTTTCTCCAAATACCTTTTATCCAAGGAAATCTTAGAATGGGCAATCAATCATTGTCAAATTGGTGCAATAGCTCTTGTATAGTAGTCACAGTGGACACCAAGAAAACTTAATGAGAGAAACTCCTATAGCATCAGTAGAAGAGGAACAAGTTGAAAATATTGCTCTAGTGTTCCACTGAACGTGCCACACCTACTATATGGGACCTTAGACAAAGACCTGGGAGCTTTCTGAAGTGCTTTAGAATGAAAAGTAGGGGAAGTCATAATGGAATTCCCTTACTCCAATTAATTCAGTGGTGTTCATTCTCTTCTCCTGAATAGTTAGGCTAAGTATTCATGCAAACGCAAAATGCTACCACAAAGTTAGATCTTTATGACAAGCATCTTTGTGAAGGTCACTGAAGCTCCTTCAGTGCAGCACAGCCAACAATTCTCAAAAAACAAAAACAAAAACAAAAACAAAACAAAAACCTTTCCCTCAACTTTTCCTGTATTCAGGCAACATTCAGATTTACTAAACACACATGTTAGTATCAAATATCCTGGGAAACCCAAACCCACAACAAAACTAACCAAAAACAAACAGACGGCTACAAAACAGAGACATTCTGCAGGGAAGAGGGAAGGGCTGGGATCAAGGCAGGGACGCAGGGACGGGAAGAGCACAAGGGACTATGGTGACAGTGCATGGGTGAACTGGTGGTGGGGATTCTGTGGGGACTGCACTAGAAAAGAAAGTAAACATTGCAAGAAAAATGAATACAAATTAAAAAAAATAAAGACACTGTTGTCTGATGTGTATGAATCATAAAAGAATTAAAGGTGACAATTAATGGAAGACAAACTTGCAGTGAGAAGCATTTCAAATTATTTGTGTCATTGGTTAACACTAGTGTTTATTTGCTATTTCCTTGGACTTAGCTACAATTCTTGGATTCTAGTTGGAACTGAATAACATGCTGTGCAAAGCCAGAAATAAAAGAAACTTTTCCCCAGCTAACAGATCATACTTTCACAAGTTCTCTAAGTTTTACGTGGTTTGTGGCAATACTTCCTCCTGTCATCTCAAAAAAAGTAATTTTCAAGAGATCTTTTTTCTCATATTTAGCAAAAGAAGACTACAACCTTTTTCCTTTCTGTCAATAGATTGTCATATGGGTCAAATACACAAGTATAACTGAAAATATATTCCAAATTCTAGAGCTGTTTTCATGTATTGGTATGTACTATGATGGGATGGTGATATTGCTTATGCTTTCATTTTATAATTTGGTTGGCACATGTGTGCTTCACGCATATTTTATGCAAAAGTGCAAAAGGAATGAAGGAAGGCCATTATATTGTTTTGGGGTAGGCATTTAACTTAGTCCTTGGATGTCCCACTTCAACTGAGGAAAGTCTTTATAGAACTGAACAGGCGGCTGCGGCTGAAACTCTCCCTGCTCTCGGTTCTTTAAAGGAACTAATATTAATTCAACCTTCAAGGATGAATGACCAAAATCTTTAGGATCTACTTCTTTGTTAGATGGGGATATAAACACAATAATGAGAATGAAAGGGACTACTCAACTTAAGACAAGGCAAAATTTGGGGTATTATTGAGATAAATGGGTGAACATGATTCTGTTACAACAGGATTAAATCACAACACCCAGTACAATTATCTCTTCCATGTGGGACTTGAAATAAAATTATTGTTTTATGAAAAAACACAATGCTGTAACAAATGCACTCAAATGTGATTTTTGCTACCTACATATTGATCTTCTGTTCCTCACAACCAGTGAACCCTTTGGAAAAGAGATCATGCAAAATACTGGTACTGGAAGTTTAAATATCTGTTTGCAAGAACATAGCAATATTTCCTCTTATCTCTTATATAAATTAAATCTATCTTTTGCAACGGATCACCTCAGGCTTCTCTTTTCTTAGTACAATTCACCTTTCTATTTTCTTTGTCTTTCAAGCCTCTTTCTCCTTACCTTCTCTATGTGACTTTCATTTTCTATGTTTCCAAAAGATGAAAAACAGAAATAGTAACTTCAGCATTTGTTTTTAGCAAGCACACACACATACATATGACACATTCATGCTTGCATATATGTTAATCTAAAGGAGTTATTTCAATAAATATAAAAGTGTATGGCATCTGTGATGTTAGAAATCTTTGGGGTATAGTTAAAATGATAGACATAAAATGTTATGCCTTGAATTTGATTAAATCAGATATTTTAAATATTGATATCTGGTATCAATTTTGTTCTTTCAAAATTGTTTTGGATATTCAAGAAACTTATCTTGCCATATGAAATTTATAATATATTCACAATTTTATTGGATTTCTTTTGGATGTTTATCAATATGTAATTGCTGAAGTATTTAATCTTACCACATATATTTTATATATTAAAGCTTTATAATTTTCTCTTTTAATTTCTGGCATATTTTCAGATAAGATTAATCATATTGTCCTAGATATTATTTTTATTTTAAAAGGCATCATCTTAGAATTATGTTTTCTAATTGCTGGTATATTTGAATGACATTGATTTTTATATATTGAGTCAGAAACAAGCAGCCTTGATGAACTCTCTTATTAATTCTAATAGTGTGTTTATTGATTGCCTTGGATTTTCTGTATAAACAATTGTACAGATAATTTTCTTTCTACCTTTCTGATTCTTTTATGTTTATTTATTTTTCTTGTATGACTGAAGTAGGCAAGGTCTTCAGCACAACACTGAATTGAAGTGGTGATAGTGGACATTCATTTTGTTTTTGAAGTTAAAGTTAAGTATTATTAATTTGTCACCATGAATATAGTGCTGATTTTATATTTGTGGTGGACTTCATTAGGAAAAGTTTCATTAAGAATATTTTTTTAAATCATATGAGTGCTGACTTTTCTAAATTTAAAATGGTTGTATATTTACTTTTGTCTAAGTAGATTTTTAAATTGCATTTTTTGACAGCAAAATGTTGTATTTATATAGTTTTATTGAGGTAGCATTGGTTTACAATACTGTATATGATTTAGAGTTATGGAATGGAACCTCTTTAGAAGTATGATACCATACTACCACAAATGCTTTTGTAGTCCTCCACCATAGTCCATTGTACCCCTTCTCCTGCCCACTCTGGTAACATCAATTTTCAGTCAGATTTCTAGGGTTGTGTTTGGTTTGATTTTAGTTCTTTACAGTCCATATGAGAGAAGACATCAGTATTTCTCTCTCCTTCTTACCTATTTTCTTGGTATAATCTACACTAGTACAATTATATTGTTACAAATGGCAAGAGTTCATCTTTGTTTAAAGCTGAGTAATATTCCTTTGTGCATATATATTCCACTTCTTCTGAATCTATACACCCTTATATTCCTGGGGCATATTTAAATTTACATGTTATGTTTCCAGATTCTGCTAGAGCAAGATTATATATTATAATCTTATAACATAAAAATTTGTATATTATAATGGCTAAATAGATTGACTCTAAACTCCTAATAACAATGGGATTTACTTATTTTTTCTGTTACTATTTAATTGACCTTGAATTACTTAACCTCTCATGCATACTTCAGTTACCTCATACAAAATTAGGTTTTATGAAAATAATAGTCCATCATAATAAAAGTAATATAAAATTCATGAATTTTTTATCTGAGAAGAGAGCATACATATTGTAATTACCTTATAATTATTTACAAATTAAAAATAATTATTTTCTTTGGAATTTTTAGTTTTCTTATTGCTTCCTATTTAGTATTCCTATTGTTATATTTTGTAAAAGATTTTTATTTATTTATTTATGCATACAAGAGCTGGGGTATAGGCCAGAGATGCTGGGGGTGAGAGGATTCACCAGAGATAGAGTGGGGAGCAGAACAGGCATATCAACTGAAGTACCTTACTGAGGGCAGCAGCCAGGGAAACAGGAGAGGTCTGCTTGCCAAGTGGGTTCTCTCCCTGGCCTGGGATCAAACTAGTCTATCCTTTGCAGTACTGAGTAAGGGATAATATAAAATATTAAGTTTTATTTTAAATATATTCACTTTTTTAAAATAAGTGTTTAGAAGTATGACTGGATTACAAATGGCACATATTTCAAACATACAATTACTAAGTTTTGAAATACGTGAACAAGTGAAATCATCACCATTATCAAGATTCATCACTCTCCTCTCCCAAATAAAGTTGTTCCCTTTTCAATTTCTCTCTCCTAACCCACATTGCCTGTCTGTCTCAATGTAAGAACTGACCTGCTTTCTGCCACTGTAGGTTATTTGAAATCATCTCAAATCTTATATAGGTGTGGACATATACTACATTTTTTTCCATTTGTCTTTTTCACTCAGCACATTTACTTTTATATTCATCAATATTGATGCCTGAACTAATGTCTTCACATTATCTTAATAATTATAAATTAAAATAAGTCTTGGATTCAGGTAGTTTTAGCCCTCTAGATTTATTTATCTTTTTGAAAGTTGTTTTGTCTACTCTGGGCCCTTTGCATTTCTGTGAAATTTTATATATCTTGTCAATACTACAAAAATCTTGAGTTGAATCTGTGCATTAATTTGTGGGAAATTGATTTTGTAACAATGTCGAGTTTTCTGACATACACAAAACCTATCTCCTGTTGTTTTCAGGGTTCTTTAATTTTGTTCAGCAATATTTTGCAGTTTCAGCATGTAAACATCTTTTCTATGTATATCCTTTTCAAAATTTTTGTCAGATGTAACCCTAAGTATTTTACAGTTTTTTGGACAGAATGTTAACAGGTAATTTTAAATTTAAATTTCCCAATCTTTGTTGCCAGTATATAAAACTAAAATTGTTTTTTGGACATGATTTCCACATGCCCACCTTATTAAAACTACGTATTTGCTATAGTAGCATTTTGTAGATTTCAAAAGACTTTTTACATATTTATGTTTTGCCGGCAAATAAGTATTTTTTAACTTTTAATCTGGATACATTTATTCATTTTTATTGCATGATTGCTCCAACTAGAACCTCTTATACACTGTGGAATAGAAGTTCTTAGAAGTAACTTCCCAATCTAGTTCTTTATCCTAAAAGAAAAGAATTTAATCTTCTTTTAGAAGATTTTTCTGACGCTTCTTATCAAGTTGAGGAAATTTCTCTCTGTATTTCTCAATTTTTATCAGAAATAGCTGTTGGATTTTTATAAAATTGTCTATTTACATGCAAATATGAATTTCCTTTTATATCTTAAAATAGTGAATTAAATTATTCCTTTTCAAGTCTTAAACCATCAATCACTAGGATAAAATATATCCTAGGAATTGATCATGGTATATTACCATTTTCGGATAATGTAGAAATCTCAAGAATTGTTTCTCTTGATCTACATTTTCAATGTATAAGCATGAATTTGCAAGTAGTATTTCCTTAATAGTAGTATCTCTTTAAGTATCTGTGGAATGTACCATAGTTTTCTCTTTCTCATTCCTGATATTGGCAATCTGTGTCTCCCCTCCTCCATGTTTTTCTTTCCTTAATACATCTGACCACTTTATTTTTTATATTGATTTTCAAAGAACCATATTTTCATGTTTATTTATATATTCATCTTTACTGCTTCCTTTTTTGACTTACTACTTTATAAAATTATCTTTTTATTTTTAGGTGAACATTTAAGGTGAGCTCTTAGGTCATTGGACTTTTTTTTTTTTTAAAGATTTATTTATTCATGCATACAAGAGCTGGGGTACCGCCCAGAGTCGTGGGAGTTGAGAGGATTCACCAGATACAGGGCGCGGAGCAGAACAGGCAGACTGAAATACACTGCCGTGGGCAGCAGCAGGAGAGGCAGGAGAGGTCTGCTCGCCATGTGGGTCCCCTCTCTGGCCGGCGGCAGGGATTGAACTGGTGCTACAGTGGTTGCGGTTTGCTTCATAGTGCGTTGCTTAACCCGCTGCGCCACCAGGGAGGCCCAATTTGACTTTTGTAATAATAACAAGCATTTATTTCTCACAAATCTGGAGGCAGAAAATCCACAACATGGTGTCAGTATGGATTTTCTGCCTCCAGATTGGTCCTGGTGAGAGTCTCTTTCGGGGTGCAGAGTGCTAACTTAAGTAGATGCATCTGGTAGAAAACGAGAGCTCTGGTCTCATGCAATTCTCTTCTTATTGTTTATTGAAGTTACATTGGTTTATAGCATTAAATGGATTTCAAGTGTATGATATTATAGTTTGACATCTATATATATTGTGTTTATCTCCACCCACCACCATATGTTTGACCCTCTTTCCCATTTTACTGGTTTTTTAGGACTCTAAATTTCTCTGTAGGTACTGTTTTAATGATATTACACAAACCGGGAGAATCTGTGTTTTGATTTTCATTTAGGTAAAAATGCTAAATGTATATATCCTTTTAGTTGAATTCATTGACCCTTGGTTATTTGCACAAATATCATTTAATGTTCAGATATTTGGGGATTTTCCACATATGCTTTTGATTAATTTCTAATTTGATCAGAGAATTTAATTTGTATGACTTGAATTATTTTACATTTATTGACTTATTTTATGGTCCAGTATATGGTCTAATTTGGTAAATGATCCATGTACACTTGAAAAGAATATGTACTTAAATGTTGGGTAAAATGTTCTATAAATATGAATTAGATTAGGTTGGTGTTATTTAAATGTACTGGTTTTCTGCATATTTGTTCTATCAATTATTAAGAATAGAATATTAGAATCTCACAATCATAGTTTCATCTATTTTGCCTTGGAGTTTGCTTTGAAATACAATTTGTTTAATATCAAAATGGTTAGGTCAATTTTTGGGGCAAGTTTGTGTTGTACATCTATTTTAATTTTTCAGAAAAATTTTAAGGTTCTTTTTAAGCAGTTTGGTTCATATCAAAACTGAATGAAGGATATAGGTCCCTGCCTTTTCCAGAATGTCATATAGATACAATCATACTAAAAGTCATGTAGTTTTTAGATTGGTTCCTTTTGCCTAATAATATACATTTAAGTTTCCTTCAAATCTTTTCATAACTTAATGGCTCATTAATTTTAGTTCTAAATAATATTTCATTGTCTGGTTGTACCAGTTTATCCTTTCTCTATTAAAAGATATCTTGGTTACTCACATTGTTGGATAATCATTTTTTGTTTTATATTTTAATTATGTTTTTATTAAGGTTTGTATTAGTTTACAACACTGTATATGAATCAGAAATACATAATCCCAACATATTATCACACCACACCCAACACTGAAGCATTCATATCCCTTTGCCATAGTCCATAGTTTGACAATTATTAATAAAGCTTCTCTAAAAGTTTTCATGTCAGTTCTGTATAATCATGTTTCCAATCTCTTTGGAGTTTGATTTCTGGATTGTAAAGAAAGAGTATATTGTGTTTTCTATGAAACTTCCAAACTGTCTTTTAAAGTGACTATATCATATGGCTCTCCCAACAGCAATATATGAGAACTCTTGTCCCTTCACCTACTCACAAGCATTTGTGTTGTAGGTATATTGTTTTGGTCAATCTAGTATGTTTGTATAATATTACTGTTTAATATATGTTTTCCAGATGACTTAGTATGTGAATATCTTCTTTTGGGGTGGGGGGGATGTGTGGCCATCTATACATAGCTCTTGATTTGTTGTCTGTTAAGGCCTTTGTCTTATTTTTAAATCAGGTTATCTTCTTGTTGAGTTAAAATTTTATGTTATTGAAACATATTGGTCTCATACAGGTTTCTTTCCTTGCAATGGTTTTGTTCTGGCATTAAAGCAATGCTGGCATCATGGAATGAATTGAACCGTAATCCCTGTGCCTCTTTTCCCTGAAAGCTATTGTAGAGAACCGGAATAAATTCTTCCTTAAATGTGTTGTAAAATTCACCAGTGAATCCATCTAAGATTGCTACTTCCTGAATTAGAAGTTTTGTTTTTTTTTTTTTACTGTTGATTAAATTTCTTTAATAAGATAAGCCTATACAGATTATATATCTCATTTTGTGTGAAATATGTTTTTTTCAAGGAATTGGTACATAATACTTAGGTTACTTATATAATTTTTATAATACAGTATGATTTCAACGAAAAACATCTCCCATGTTTATATAGTTTTCATTATGGCATTCTAATTTCATTATAATGTATATATTTTATATATAGGATGCTCTGTCACAATCACCCAACAATTCCAAAGTCATTCTCTTTTACTTTTATACCTTACAGATATTAGAAAGTGAAATGCTTTAAGTCTACTATTTAATGAATAGGAATGCAAATGAACCTTTGTACAAAGAAACATTTGCAATAAATTTGAATAAAATTGAAGTCCAGGGAAAGAAGAGCCATTTTCCCATCTTAAAAAACTATTTTAATGTGGCAAAAAATAATTAGACAGGAAAATAGATTTATGATCATAGAATAAAGACCTTCACTAAGGATGGTAGAACAGAAATGAAAAAAGCACATTTCCTTGCTGAGTTGCTCAAGTACTTCACCACTCATGGAATGCTTAATGTTCCATGTTTTGTTACATAAATGTGGGAAAAACTATTCTAGTTTAAACTCTCTATTCAGTTTTCTATTGTTCAAAGAAAGGTAGATTCCTTCTTAAATGACATCATGTTGCATTTTGTATTTTTCTGGCTCTATAAGAGCATTTTAAAAATCTTTCCAGCTTCATTTATATTTTCAAGTACAAAATTATATTTTTATAAATGGCTTGTACAGGACTATTATAGTTGATAGCATTTAGACATCATTTCTTAACACTCTACTTCCATGAATGTGGGTGAAATACTTTTATTACAAAATAGCTATCATCTCTGAATCCTGATCCTCAAATCTAATAGTGTTCTCAGTCACTGTATCTATCACAAATACCACCACAGAAAATCTGCAGTGTCCCCATGTATGGTATTGCTTTTTTTTTTTTTTTCTTTTTGCAAACTACTGGTTTAGAGCCTTGATTACTTGCAATATTTTTAAAATTCCTGAATAAATGTGATATATATTTTTGTTTGATTTATAAAATAGATCTTGCAATCCTATTGCTATTATAAATGCTATTTTTTTTATAAATTGTGGGCTCTTTAAAATACTATTTTTAAAAATGTGTGGTCTTTATATATTCAGTCATTTCCTTCTTATTAGAAAGTACCTAATAAACTTACTTATTACTTCTAATAAAGTTTTAAAATTTATTTCAGTTTTTATGACAACAATCACATTATCTGTTAATAATTATTTTATATTATTCTTTCTCATGCTGATTGGGTACACCAACACAATATTACAAAGTCGAATAGACATAGTGGCAACAGTATCAACTTCCTGAATTAAGGAAAATAATTGCAGTGACTGACTAGAAAATGTGGTATTAATGTTAAATTTTAAGGGCATCTGATGGCATGTGGGTTCAATTCTCAGCGCTATCAAGCTATCTCTAACCACTGCGGATGATCTGGATCCCCAGCCAAGATGGTGACCCACATGGCACAGCAGACCTCTCATGTCTTACCTGCTGTTCCCCTCAGCACTTCATTTCAGTAGACTTGCCTGTTCTGCTCCCCACTCACCTTCCACACCTCTGGCCTATACCCCAGTTCTTGTATACATAAATAAATAAAAATAAATATTTTAAAAATGTTAAATTTCCAGTACATATCATTTTTTCAGGTTAGGGAAACTCTTTTTCTTGTTGAATGACAACTTGGTGGTAAAATCCTGAAATAATGTATTTAATAAAGCATACTTTTAAAAATCTGTTAAAATCATGTTATTCATTTCTCTTACAATGTGTTCAAATTCCATAGTGAAAGTTTTTGCATTGAACTCAATATTATACCTTATTTGTGCTATTTTATACTATAAACATATTCAAGTGTTTTCATATTTAACTAATTTTATTATCTTACCATTCATTCTAAACTCCAGAATTTCCTGCAAGTGGTTTTTTTTCCCTTTTTATTATCAAACATCTTCTTCATAAATCATTTACTCAAACTCTGTTTTTAAAAGGTTTGGTTTTGTTTGAAAATATTATTTATGTTCTATTCTTGCTAAGTCATTCAGTTATGTCAATGACTCTATGGTGACATTAAGCCCTTTGAATCTATTAAGATAAAATTTCACTTGCCCACTATTTTGTTGCATTTTAAACCAATTGATGGTAGTCCAGAACATTTTCTTTAGATACATTTTGCCTTTTCTTTCTACCTGTTCTCTCTATTTTCTTAAACTTTGGGGTTCTGTATCTTACATTAATATGGTTATATATGATGTAATATTGCATTGAGAATTCATGTATTGCATCAATTCATAGAAATTCAATTATGATCTCTTTTAATATTGCTTCTGAACTTTTCGCCCCATTTATTTCAACTCTTGGGAATTTTATTGAATATTGTATGCCTTTTCATCCTGTTTTCTGTCTTTTACCCTTATTTCCCATTGTCTATTATCTAAACTGCTTATGATGCACTCAGGAAAACAACATCTAATTTACTCTCCTCTTTCCTACCTGTCACTTTAGTTGGATCTTATTCATTCTTGTAACTTTATGTACTTTCTTAAGTTAAGCTAGTATATGCATAATTTCCCAGTTTCTCTTTTTCCCCTTCAAATATGGCTGGTAATTTTTGGTAGTTTCTTGTTCTTTCATAATTCTGATGAACTCATTTCTTAAAAATATTTAAAAATATTTACTTCTCAAAAGAATAATTTCAGAAATCATTAGAAATTTAAATATATAATTTTTCTTGTTAATCCCCACTTTTAGTGACTTTTTTATTTATTACAAAATATTTAACTAAATTTTAGATGTGGTATTCTGATTATATATGTATTATATTTTCAGACAATAAACATATATATTACATGAAAATATGTTATTAATATAACAATTGTTTGTATTATTATTTTAAATGTTTTCATCTAGAAGAACACTGAAAATAGACTCTTTATAGCATGTTTTTCTAGCAGGTAAACCTTTTTTTCCCCTTATAATATAATTCAAAGTGCAGTTTATTTAGAAATTTTGGATTAATGGGTCTAGGGATATACCCCAGACACAAATTCCCTAATCTATATGGATATGAGGTCTGATTTACTAGTCTCAAATTGTTGTAAATGTTCAAATCTCCAACATTAGATATCAACATTAATCCCAAGAATATCCTCCAATCTCTCTGATCACTTATCAATGTGTTTCAATATAAGGAAGACATTTTATTTTAACATCTTTCACTGATTGTCTTAATAATATGAATATATTTAGTAAGAATTTTTACAATCCATCCATTCCCTAGATATTTCCTACTGACAGTGCCATATATATGTGTATGCATATATACACAATATACACACATTCACATACATATATATATGTTTTCAAGCCCTGAAAGTCTATTCTACCTATCACAAATATGAATATCAACATTTAAAATTGTCCCTAGCTGTAAAAATGATTGACTGTGATCTACTGACTAAAGCTCTTTCCAAGCTATTCCCAGATTAATACATTGTCTCCCTCTACATACATTGAGAAATGTGTGACATTATTAAGTAAACAACCCTACTGCTTCTGCGTGATAAGTAAGTTAGATGAGTGAGTGAATGAATGAATGAATGAATGTTAGAACAACAGAGGTCACCTAGCTGGCAGTGGTTAATGCGTGGCCTAGTTGTGCCGCCCACATTCTAGCAGACACTATCACTATTTGTAGAAAGAAGAGGGTGCTCTCACACTCTTTTTTTAAAATTATTATTATTTTTAAAGATTTATTTATTTATACATATAAGAACTGGGGTGCAGGCCAGAGTCGTGGGAGGTGAGAAGATTCACCAGAGACAGAGTGAGAAGCAGAACAGGCAGATCTACTGAAATACACTGCTGAGGGGAGCAGCAGGTGAGGCAGGAGAGCTCTGTAGAGCCATTGGGGATGGAACTGTACTGTGCCAGGTATGCTTCACAGTGTGGCGCTCAACTTGCTGCACCACCAGGGAGGCCCACTCTCACACTTTTAAATAGTCTTATAAATAAACCAAAACATAAATGCATCAGAGAGGGTGTGTCTGGAGACTTTTTACCTACTGGAACCATGGGAACAATGAAAATACATCCAGGGTAAATTAAGGAATATACATTCATCCTCCAGGCCAGGAATCACTGACTGGTACTCAGAAGGTCCCACTTAATCTTGGCTCTATTTAGACTTGAGTTGAAGACTTTGGAAAATCATTAAGATTTTCTGAGTTTCAATTTCTTCATCTGTAAAACTATTTAATTGAGCCAGATAATTATAGATATCTTAGCAAACAGAACCAAACTCATAAGCAGGGAAGCAGTAAAAACAGAATTCAGATCCCTTTTGGAAACTATTTCAATAAATGAAAAGTAACTTCAACATAAAATGGGGTTCAATTCTAAGCATGATAAAGAGAAGTGGTAATGTATAACTACAGAGCAGAATTTAGGGCATCAGTGGATGCAAAGTTATTAGAGGAAACCTCATGATTAGGGGATTCTTGCTAGACTTAGACTGCACAGGCCTTCCAGGGGAGGTGGGCTGGGGTGATCAGCTGTCAAGAGATGAGAAGGGAGATGCTCTCTAAACCAACATAGCAGAGCTACTGCCAAATTGGTGTCAGGCAGGTCCAGCGAGGATGGTGGAGTAGGTCCAGGAGGTCTGATAAAAATTCACAAAAACATGGGTGGAGCTAGAAGGGATTATGCTCAATGAAATGATTCAGAAGGAAAAAGAAAAATACTGAATGGTTTCACTTATAGGAAGAATATAGGGGAATAAAAAAATAATAATTACATCAATAACAATAAAACAAAACAAAAATAAACAGCCACAAAACTGAGACATTCTGCAGGGAAGAGGGAGGGCTGGGATCAAGGCAGGGACAGGAAGAGCACAAGGGACTGTGGTGACGGTGCACGGGTGAATTGGTGGTGGAAACTCTATGGGGATGACACCTAGAAAAGAAAGCAAAGCTTGTAAGAAAAATAAATTTAAAAATTAAAAAAATAATAGTCCTTTAAAAGCCTGACTAAGGGCCACATTCCTAAGTTTATCTTACTTCTGTGGATTTTGTTACTTATGTGTTTTTTTTTCATTGTTTTTGTGAAATAAATTCCTGTGTATTATTAAAAAAAAAACAAAAACAAAACTGACAAATGGCCTCCCTGGTGGCACAGGGGTTAAAGTCTAAGCTCTCTCAAGCTATTGCCAGCCACTGCAGCAAGAGTTCGATCCCCAGCCAGGGAGGTGACCTACATGGTGCAGCAGACCTCTCCTGTCTCACCTTCTGCTCTCCTCAACAGTGTATTTCAGTAGATCTGCCTGTTCTGCTCCCCACTCTGTCTCTGGTGAATCTTCTCACCCTCCTACCTCTGACTAAAATTTTGCTAAAAGAGTCTGCAACCTTTCACACTTAACAACACGATTGTATGAACATTAGATTAATAGGGCAGACTCGATTTAGATGAAAGAGGCCATAGTGTCAGGTGAAGGGAAGAGAGATCAGGGAATGTGTGTGACTCATCTTCAGGTCAGGCTTGCTGTGCAAAGGCTGCCAGCGAGGTGGAGCATGAGAAGCACATGGTGTGTGACATAGGTTGTATAAAGCTAGGCAAAACCATCTGAACAGGAAATTACAAACTGAGTTCTAAGAAAGAATGACCAATTTTTGAAATCATAAACATCACAGAATTATAGGTCTGGAACTTAAGGAGTGATGTGTAGATTATTTTTATCTCAATGAGTTAACTAAAACCCAAGGAGATTAAATAACTTGCCCAAATTTTCTAGACTGACTAAGAATAAGAGATTCAAATTATTCCCATGTAAGGATGCATCATTTCACTTGGATAATATATCCCAATTTCAGAAAGATGGCTAATTCTTAGAGGGATGCGGTATCCCACCAAGTAATGTAAAAGTTATAATTCATACAAATTCACATAATCTCAACAAATCCAGAACGTGGGTCTACTGATCTGTGTCTTGCACCATTGATGCAGTGAGATTAAAAGAAAAAATAAAAAACTTTAGAAAAATGCTATTTCATATCTACTCTTTTGTATCTTGCAATATCCTTTCTGGTCAAGTACCCTACCTCAGGAGCAGGTATTGATTTTAGTTTTTTCCTAGCTACAGTACAATGCTTCACCTTTACCTACCACATTCCACGGTTTCTAGATTGTGATTACAAAATGTTAAAGGTCCAGAAGTGATATGGTTTCCAAGACTTGTTAGTATATTAAAAAGCTAGCTGCAGCTTTGTTTTAAAATAATGTTATTGACAATGATGAGTTTCAAGAGAGAAGCAGCACCCCTTGCTTGCTAAGGCATTGTATGCTGTCCACAGCGAAGATGGTTTGAGCATAACAGCTAGGAGTTACACATCTGTGTTGTGCACAGATTTCTTTGCTCTTGAGATTCCAGAAGCTTGAATTGAAGGTGGGAAACGCAGTTTATTTAGGAAGAAGCCTGATTCTGTATCAGAATATCTGTTTTCTAGTCCTGCTTCTATACCAAATAGTTGCATTATTAGTGACAGCATCTGGAAAGGGAGGCATTCTTTTTGCTGTCTATAAGAGGCCTAAAACACTTCCTCCAACCAACTGGCTGGTCTTATAAGGGAGAAAATCTGGATACTTTGAAACAACGTGGGTTTTGATTTTTTTTTTCTTTTTTGTTGGATAGCTTTCCAAAAATTAATTTTTATTGCATGGAGAAGTATTTTACAAAGACTTTGAAATTTATTATTATTACTTTTGTGTCCACATAAGAATAATGAACTGATGTTTTTACACTTTTGGTAAGGCATAATTCAGTGGTTAAAAGTTGAGAAGACTTCACTGAGAAATATTTTTTTTCCAACTAAATGGGTTTTTCCAACTAAAAAAAGTCTATACTGTGACCACCCTAGGACAGAGAGACTTTCTAACAGTGGGTTTCCATTCTGTTGAGAATATAAGGAACTAATTTCCAACCATTGTTCTACCTGATGATACTGCTGCTTTGCGTTCCAGAAGAAACTTCAGTCTGTACAATACCTAAGAAAAAAGGCACTGATTCAGAGAAAATAAGCAAGAAATTCCAAAACAGCAAGATGAATCTTTGCCTGTGTCATGTAAAGACTCATATAAATATTTAGTTGCTATATCGACCTGAAATCAGAAATCAGAAATCTAGATGACTTTTTACACTTTTCATCCAGAGCTGGCTTTACAACATCTTGTCTTGAGATGGGAACGTTCTATTAATTCACTAACACAGTAGCCACTTGCCTCTAATGATGGCTGAGTGCTTGAAATGTGGCTACCACAACTAAGCCTTTAATTATATTGCTTTATTTACATTTGAATAGCCTCACATTACCAGTGGCTACCATATTGTAGAGAATAAAGTTAGGTGTTTATTTTCATCCTTTATTAGAACATCCAAGAATCTTACTTTAAAAAATGCTACCTGATGGCTGACTATACAGTTGTTGCTTCCTCTCATGTTCTTTTTTAATTTCAAATTCAAGAAACAAAAAGAAAGCTATTAAAGAGAACCCTTCTCTGATGTTAGTTCCATCATGTAATCCGATTATGGGAAATTAATCTCTTTAACAGTAGCTGCTTTTATTTACTTAATAATTATGACTTTTATTATTTTCTGTTTAAAATTATTATTACACTTCACTAATAAAAATAAAATTTGGCAAAAAGCCTCTGTTGGCCTGCACGTAATCTTATCATTAAATATTTGTGATAGGCAGTGGGAAAATCATCCATGACTCCCACAGGCGGATGAACTACCTGCTTTCCACAGCAGCTGCCTTTCAAAACAGGCCTCTCTTAGGGATGCAATTCATCACAGTTATCCCAGGTCACCACGTGTTCCTCTGTGTCATTTCACACGGGAACACAACATGACATGATGTAATTAAAGGAACGCAATGTGGTGGAGCCCATTAGAAAGAAAGGACGCATTTTCCAGATCAGCTCATAGGTCTCCACTCCAGCTGCTGCAGAGATGCTCTGAAGCTTCGGCGATGAAAGCTGGCTGATCTTGTGTTTTCAAATGAACGAGGTCTCTACATTTCTGCCCATTTCTATTAAAAGCCAAGTCAACCACTGTCAGAGAGCGTTACAGACCTCCTCCCTCAAACTGTGATCTTGTCAGATCTCATAAGCTGAACAGGTTGGGGCTGGGAGCATACTTGGGTAAGAGGTCTCTTAGGAAAAATGAAGGTATTAGGGGATTAGCTCTGGATCCCCTTCTACTTTCCTAGGCCAAATGGAATCACCTAATGGCCAGTTCATCCCTGCTTCTAGTATCTTTTCCCGTGAGCTTAAATTGGGAACATGCTCATCTATCACGCATTATATTCTTCTTCTTAAAGTTGGGGGAGTCTTGTCTTGCTTTCTTGGCCAAGTTCCAGTTCAACTAATTGCTTCTACTCGCTTTAAATTCCCCTGCAGTGTCTATGAAGGCTGTCTTCTTCATTTATGATTCTAAAGTGTTGTTCCATGTTGCTATGTGCTGGCAAACAGCTGTTGCTCTCCGTTCCAGCTGTGGTGGAATTTTTGTAGTGGCCACAGTGAAATGTACACATGCCATACTCAATTGAGTAGTGAGAACTCGTAAAGACCTGGAGCTCATCCCAGTGATGCATGCCATTTCAGTGAAAATTATTCTATATAATCATATAGATGCAAATGCAGATATATACTCCCACAGTCTAGACTTGTTAACTCACTACCATCTGTCGGAGGCAAATTCTCAAAAGGAAACCAGGGTGGTGAGGCAAAGCGTGGGTTGAGAGTTGTGAAATTGGAAACCCTCATTTCCATGACTTTTATTTTTATTTTTTGGTTTAGCAGGAGGACTCTAATTTAAACCAGTCATTGAGCAGACTTATCCATGCAAGTGTACAAAATTTTCTTTAAATATTATTTCTCTTTTATGATATGCTTAGGAAGATAGATCATAAAATGTTTAGCTTGGACACAGGTATGAGGATATGGACATTTGAAGTGACTGTTTCAGATGAAATATTCTTTAGTTCACTTCCCACTCCCTTTTATGACCAGTTCTCACAATAGTCATGAAATCTTTTGAACATCACCAGTTTCCCATTATGAGCCCTTCATTCTGTTCTATAGCTCTTGCCATCCTTAGTATGTCATGCCCTGAACAACTCAGTGTCCTTACACATTCCCCATTTCAAAACCTCCATTTTCTCATTAACAAGAAATCTAGTTTAAGATTTTAAGTTCACAAATTTAGTTTAAGCCTGCTTAAAATAATTTCTAATAAAATGAGTGTCATCATGCTTGTCTGGCCCTAAAGTCCAGCTCAGCATATCAGCACTGAATATCTTTGAAGCCCTTAATGTGATTTCTCCTTCACCCCCTCATTTGTTCCACATCTGCTGCCTTTCTCACCTAATCTACCCTACACTTGAAATTCTGGCAGGTAATTCACATCGCAGCTCTGCTTCTCTCAGTGTAGACATGGGAGTCCGTGATATTAGCCTTGGGGGTCTTGGTTGATGCTCATGTGCAGCTTTTTGGTCAGGCCATTCTGACAGCCTCCTGTGGAATGGAGGGGTGCAACAGGAGAGGGATAGGGGGTTATATTCACCACCCCATGCATAAATTTGGAGGCGGTCATAGTCATTTAAGAATTCAAGTTATCTGTCTTCCAGCCCAAAAAAATGTGCTTATTTTCTGTGTTTGGATGTGAGTTAATTCCTTTAAATGAAGTAATGATATCAGATTAAAGAATTCTAAAATTTGGAATTATTAATTTACTTAATAAAAATATTCACTTCATGCAAGAGTTTTGGGGCCTTACTCAAGACAAATTCCCACCTTGGTAAGAATGTTCATACGCAGTCAAAAATGGTATGGTTTCAATATCCTTGACTTTCAAGATCCTCAAGCAATTCCTGCTTTGATAATTTTCCAAGGTAAGTAGGAAGCTAGCTGATAATTCAAAAGCCTCTGTTATTGTTAGGTTATTTGTATGTTATTTCACTTTACCTCACCATAATCTGCTATAATAGATTATTTGTAGATGGTAAAGCTGCAGCAGAGATTTTTAAAAAACTTCCCATGGGACTACTTATATGTGGGCAGAGTGTCTGAATTCTAGTCTGTGTGCCTCATCTGGCTGATTTTTCAAGGCCTACTTTCTTCCATAAATTACTTTTGATCACACCTACACAAACTGCTATATCTTACTTCTGAAATCCTATTTAGACTTCCATAAAGATTTAATTGTATAGTTTTAATTCTCTAGTCCTTTGTTTTCCTTTTAACAGATGATTTTCAATAACAACACATATGTGGTATGACTGTGAGAGCTTATTACCATAGCAAACCTGTAGAAGGTGCTCAATAAACAGATGCCAAATAAAAGCCACTCATTGTACTTATGTATCTGTTATTTCTGAAAGAAAACCAAAGAAAGATCTAAAAGAGGAGAACACATTCTTACAGATCAGAAATCTAAGGAATAAACCCATTTGCTTTGTTCAATGAGATTGTGTACATGCATTTGGTCTAGAAAGGCATTGCCCTGGTCTTTCAATATCCTGGGTAAGTATGTAGTATGTACCCACTCACTGCCCTGGTCACTGAAGGAAATGATTACCCAGTATCTCGGTGGTATATTTCTCCCTAGATCATACTGTCTATTTAATTACTTTGCAACAGGCTCCTCTATTCACATGTCCACTTGATCTACATTAATTATTTTAACCGACATCCTTGTTAAGTGAAATTGTTTTTCCTCGCTAGACTATAAATAGCCTCCACCTTATTCATCATTTATCTCTTTGCAGATCACAAGGGCTGCATTTATAAAGAAAGAAAGTCATGACTTGGCCAAGATATAGGAAGCAGTCCTCTCTAGGGGCAAAGGAATTTCACAGTTATTGGAGAGACACAGCTTATTTTTTTCTTGACAACACACCCAGGACAGGGCATTGGCTTTCTTTTAAGTGTGAAAGATTGCTTTTTGTAGTGTTCTTTCTCTGCTGCCCAAGCAGGAGGCGAAGGAGAAATACCAGTAATAAGAGAGAAGCAGCAGGAATAACTAAAATGAGTAAAGCTTCATCTTCTGTCACCTGTTTTCATACACATATGCACACACATACAGAGAGAGAGAGAGAGAGAGAGAGAGAGAGAGAGAGAGAGAATGTCTTTCAAGGTTAAAATGTATTTTAAAAGAGAAGAACAAAAATAGAATGTTTATTTTGACTATATGTAAAAAGGTTAAGATCAGTTACCTTCTCAATATATCCTGTCTGAGGAGAGAAACAGCAACTTAAAAGGACATATCCATTCCAGAATATGCCCAGGAGATTCTAGCTCATACTGTCACTTTTTTACTGAGATATTAAGACCGTGTTGTGTAGGTCAGTGTTTGATTGTATTACAGTAACAAACAATTCCAGAATTTCAGTGTCTCTAGAATGCAAACTTTTTCTTGTTTATGTTCGGTTGCCACTTAAGGTCAGCAGGATGGTCTTCTGCACATCATCCTCAATCAGAAACGGCCCTGTGTTGAGTACTGCTAGTTGCCTGCAAGGGTACAGACAGATAGCGGGTTGTATGTAGATTTCAGAGACGTGCCTGCTTAAATTTTCCTAGGCAATGGAGCCGCCTGGCCTGGCCTGACGTGGGTTCTGGGGTGCAGGACAGTGAAGCGTGTCCATGTTCTTAGAGAATGAAGGCAGGCATATTGGTTAAAAAGTATGAATGATTTCTAGTAATGCCCTCATTAATAATTATATTCATTTTTAACAGCATGTCTTTTCTCCACAGGAGTCCTCTCTCATATAGCTCAACATTCAGGTTTCTTGAGATTCTTGGTAGTTTCTTCTGTGTTAGGTCATGGTCACTATGTTAGGTTATGGTCACTCTTGAAACAGATGCCTAGAAATTAAAGTCACTGTGTAGGGGTATCATATTGACTGTTTGGAGGCTGCCCAGTAACAACAACAACAACAAAAAATCAATGGGGTTGTCAGTTTCTCATGTTAAAACAATTCTGCTGTCAAGCTGATTATTTCACTGATCTTAATTAACAATTGAATTCCATGCGCTAATCTACAATCTACTTGGTTATGTGGCAATTAACTATTAAGGTCATTGGGAAGAGGCATTTAACAAAGTAAAATGGCAAAAACACTCAATTTTGACCAAAAGGGCTTTATAGAGAACATCTTGTTATCATTCCAGTTTTTCTTCTGAACTTTTTTTTTTTTCTTCTCAACATTTTCCTGGTCTCAGGGTTAATTCTTCAGCAACTTTTATTTTATCCCTATCTAGTGCAGCTAAACCTTCAAAGTGAAACTTATCCAGAAATGCTCCCATTTAAATTATGAAGCCTAGGCTGAAAGGACAAACATCCCTTGTCATGGTGATAATAGAGCAGAGGTCAAATTCAATGGTCCAAATGCATGTATTACCTGTGCTAAGATACCACTGGTAAAGCAATTCATGGGAGTGAACTTGGTATCAGGCTACCTCTTTCCTTCACAGGTGGTTGTTCTAAGCAAATGAACAGGTTAATATTTTTCAGCTTAAAACAAAAGATAACCACCACCATGGTACTGTATAATTAATATTGATTCATACATGATTCCAAAAAGTAACTGAATAGACATTTAATGGATTTAATAGAATTTATTCATTTTTTAAAAATTTCAGAATACTTTACCTGCATTTTTAAAAAAGGAGACCATTTCCTCAGTTCCAAATGTATCTTTGCCCTTAAAACTCACATAAAAGTGATTATTTTTACTTTACCTTTATCTATGGAAAACAATGACTGCATTTTAGCTAAAATGTTTACGATGAGATTCTGATAAAATATTTGATTATCTAGGGCACAAGGAATCATATAAAATAGCATACACTTTTAAGGAGAAAGAAAGGAAAGTTTCAATATGACAAAACCATAACTGGAATTTGACAGAACTAAGCCACGCCAGGCTATATAGGTTTAAATAAGGTATTAGGTATAACCACACCCATATCCTTAAAATCAATGTCAAATTAACAGAGGAATGGAGAATCTCCTCTTTGTTCCTTTTTAGAAATAAACCATCATTTTGAAATTTACAAATAAACCACATATCAATTTTCTACATTCAGACTTTGGCAGGGATGTTGAAATGTTTACCCTGCTGCCCTGTGCCCAGAGTTGTAAAAAAAATCACACATCTCTCGAACTTTCCAAATCACATTATAAATATTTAGCCCAAACCATGCTTTTGATTGGCTCTTGACACAATTCCCTTCAATCTTCAACTTTCTGATTTTGTTCCTGTAGGATGTGGTGGAGTAGAAGATGAGTTAAAAATGTGCACAATAAAAGTTGACAGTAGTCAAGAGTAATGAAGTTTGGTCAAAGAAATAGCATATGTATTTATGTTGAGGAAATCACAGATAAAACAGTTACCATTTCCTCTCTGGGCGGACAGGTGTGACAGGATATGTAGGGTACACAAACACCCACCTGACAACTTTTAGTGAAGAGAGAAAACAAAGACTTTTAGTTCACAGTGTTAGCTAAGTTGTGTTCTATTCTTTCTCACTTTGGCCAGAGCCAATTTAAGCAGATCTTCATTTTCTTCTCATGCTCCATTTCCACCAAATGTCTTTTCAGTTCAGATAAAGCCTCTCTCAGCCAGACTTTACTTCTGTCTTGCACTGGCATAATTACAGAAAATTGCACTGTTTGCTCAATTTTTGCAAATTGAGCTAATGCAAAACTATGTAAATTATTTACCAAAAAGGAGCAAAATCAAACAAGTAAATGGGTTTGTGCTGCACATTAAGGGAGCAGAGAGGCACAGCCTGCATCTTGGTTACAGAGCCAGCTTGATTCACTCAGCCCAGGGCTACACAGTGGCACCTCCTCGCCTGGCTCCAGTGAGCATTGGAGGGGGTGCCTCTCACCCCCTTCTCCAAATCCCTAATCAAAATTTTTCCACCTTCTGAGTCAGCTGGAGGGTTTAGAGAGGTCAATATTTTGCAGTCTGATTAAAGCAATGCTCTTCTCCTACTGCTTCTTTTTTCCCTCATTTCTTTTTGTGCTTCCTTCCTCTTCTGCTCCTCTTTCATCATAAACACATAGGCCTACTGAAATAACAGTTAACTACATCTTGAATTCCGTATTTTCTCCTTTGTCCATCTTCTCTAAGTTCTTTATTCATCTATGTTTCCTTGAGATTTTGTGCTCTTCCCTGCCCCAGCACGTTCCCCAAACAACCTCATTGACTGCCCAAGTTTCATCTATCATCTCCAAGGAGATATCTAATATATTTCAAAACTCAGTACAATTTGGCCAGTTGGTACATCTCATTCCCCCCTTTAAGTTTGCCTATCTAGTTTGAACAATACTATCTAGATGTCTTAACATCCACAAAGAACTTCAGATAAAATTGTGTATGTAGACCACTTTTTTCTTCTTTTTCACCTCTTAGTTACCAAGGTTAAAATATCAGAAGTATAATTGATTCTTTCTTCACTTTCATCAAATTAAATTGGTACCATTAAAAAAAGATCTCCTTTATAGTGTTTTCCAGTTCAGATTCAGTATTTTCTTTATTCCCTTGCTGTATTCCTCCATTAAACCCTCAGTTTAATGTCTTGTCTGCTGTGACTTTGACTGATCTTCCCTGTATTTTACTCTTTGCTTTTCCACTCATTACCCTTGTTAGGGATAATTCTCTAAATGAGATTCTCCTAATTCCCTTGCTCAGTGTAGATGATGCAAGAGATCAAACCGGCTATGACTGAAAGTTTAGAACCAAATTTTGCAACAACTCTAGCCAATTTAAGGAAATTACATAATGCATTATGGAAGGACCTCACCACATGTAGCTTCATTTTATCTTTCTTTATTTGGTTTACATTTCATCCATCTCTTTTTAACTTTTCAGTTTACTGTAACATACTTTCTGCATTTTTGAAATAGTTATAAACTTAGATGCTCCCAACATTCAAGATCATGCTGAGCATTATAATACTAAAACATCAATAATTATTATCCCTCATAATTTTGGGTGTGACTGATGGGGATCGGTTAGGCAGTTCATAGTCAGGGTGTCTCATGCAACTGGAAACAGAATTACTGGGCTGGAATTATCCCCAAGTCTTCCTCACTCATGTAGCTAGCATTCCAACTTGGACACTCAGATGGCTGACAGAGGAACATCTGGACTACCTAAGGCATCTCTGTTTATCATGTGCTCTTTCAGCGTGGCGGAATCAGGGTAACTGGACCTCTCAAAGACTGGCTCAGGAATTCAATTTTGCATAACCCAAGAGAGAGTTGGCTGAATCAGTATTGTTTTTAAAGACTAAAAGTAAGATGCCGCATAACGTGGCATTTGTACCATCCTACTAGTTGAGGCCATCACAAAAAGTACTCAATTTCAAGAGGAAATAATGTGAATTCTCCCTCTAGAGGAGAAAGTTCAGGATCCAGAAAACATGTGCAATGGAAAATGTGATTGTGTCCATTGTTGGAAAACACAATCTGTCATACTGGATTAAGAAATAACATAGTAAAATATTAAAACCATAATTTACCTTGCTACCTCCAGTGTTTGTCACCTACTAATGGAGCCTGCTAAAGATTTATTTCCCTATAGCACAGCATTTATTCTATAACACTCTTCCAATCAATAAGCAACCATTCCCACTTTTATGATATGTTATTTTGTGTCTTGTGATAAAAATGTGTTCAAAAATTGTTAAAACATTTAATTTTTTCTACACTGCAGGACTTGTAGGCATGTGTTGCAAATCTTTAAAAAGGGCATAAGTCACTTAAGTAATTCTTACAAGTCTACAGAGTCCTTTTGTTTAGCACCCCATCAACATTTTTCAGTCTTGCATTCTGTTGGATAACTAGACAGCATCAATCTACATGACATTGTCACAGCTCCTTATGAGCAAGATAATCACACAACCAGCTACCCAAACCAGGTGCTTTTGAAGAAACAAAAGGTTGCTATTAATAACAGGTGTTAACTGTTCTAGACATTCCAAGATAGGAGTCACTCTATTTATGTGGTGTTACAGACTCTCCACCCAGTTCCCTAACCATCTTTAGAACCTCACTCCTCTGTACTTAGCAATAATTAGCAAAATAACCAACCCTCCCCACACACACACACTCTTTCTCTCGCTTCTCATGGGATTATGGACATAACATATTCTTTATGCAGTAAGCACTGTGTGCTTGTCGACCTCTACATTGCTCCCATTCCCATAAGAGAACTTTTCAAATCCTCCGGGGAAAGGTATATCCCTTACAACGGACATTTATAACAGATCCCAAGGCAAACTCTTCTGGACTCCATCAGAGCTATTTAAATCTGTGCCTTCTTCTTCCTTTAAAATTATGAGATGCCTGAGTGATGGGTTAATGTTTCATTTTGTTTTCATTGATACCCAGCAGATCATATCTTATTCTAACTACATATAGATATGTTTATTTCCCACATTGAAAGTTAGAGTGGAAATCATTTTTACTCAAATGTAATTAATTAAGAATGATTTGGAGGACTGGCATAACAACCTTTCCTACTGCTGAATGTCAAGGGGGATTTGAAAGAAGACATTTCCTAAGTCCTTGAAGGGGAGGGGAGATACACACAAGTGATATGATGTGTTCAAACATGCGCAAATATTCAAGCAACCAATTAGTGAAATAAACATCTATTGACATCATTGACAGCATGACTATTGACATAAAACTCTATGAAATTATATTGGCACAATTGTAGCCTTGATTTTCAGAAAAGGTAAGGAGAGATTTGAAGTTATTGATGAGAACATTTAGAAGTCAGATGGAAACAATATGATGGGCTTTTATTAGCAGAAATTTCACTTCCTCTTTCTCCCAAATTGTCTTAATCATCCTACTTTCCATAAAAAAAAATTATCTTTAGCTGAGAAGATGATAAAAAGGGCTGAGAGATACCTTATACTCAAGATAAATTATAAGAAAGCTGGATGGCAGGAACATTTATGTTTATCTATTTTTATATAATTCCTCAATGCATTGGAGGAGCTAATCAGTTAAGTTCACATATGGCTCACAAGTTTATCTTTAGAGCTTGGGTGTATCTCTCAAACCCTGGAGGAAGAGTTCACCTTTGAAAAAGACTAATGAAAATGGAGAGATCTGAGTTTAGGAATGCCCAGTGGACAGGATGTGAGAGGATGCAAGGAAGTGATAGAAGCTAGAAAAAGAGAAAAGAATGACCTACCAATTAAACTGATTTGAAGGCAGCAAAGATAGTGTTGTGGGGAACCCAGACATTTGAAGGAAACAAATACACACATGAGCAAAGCAAGAGAGGGCCTTGAGGCCAGAGAACTTTACATTTTAGAAAGGATACTAGGGGGTTAGCTTGAGGGAGAAATTGACCTGATTATTGAGAGAATTATCTTGTCAAAAGCACTCTGAATTAAGTACAAACAAAAGCTATGAGGAAAATCTGTCACTGAGGTATTTGTATAAGAATACTGGGTAATATTCTGAATGATATATTTACTAGCTCTATTCACAGTCAAAAAGAGCAGATAATTAGTATATATGATCACTGACTATCTTGATATTCAGATAAAGTAAAGAGATAATTGAGAAAGTGCCAATCTCTATAGCCAAATCTATGGTAATAATAAAGACTGAAGCTACTAGAAACTCTACTAGAATACTAGAATCCCTCAAATCCCCAAGTTTGTTTTGTGTGTGTGTGTGTGTGTGTGTTATCCAGATGCCCAGTATCTAATTCAGTGTCAGTGTGAGACCAACCTAGAAACTGAATCATCAGTTTGAAACTGAATTTCAAGGGGAAGCCTGACAGTACCAGTACAGTCCTCCAAACTCTGAAAGCCGTGTCCTACTCTTATCATTCATATTCCCTTCCTCGACAACTTCTTCCATTTCTACTGCTAGAATTACCAGTTATGAGACGATAGCTCACAGATGTGTACACTTCAGTGAGATATCTTTGACCATTAGATGTGTTTCGCCATGAGCTCACATGACATCTACAGAACATTTCAGAGCACACTTGAATCTCAGTAGGGTTAAAACTAAACTTGATATGATCAACTTACTTGATAATCATCTTTGCAAATGGAGCCACCGTACATCTGATTCAAACAATATGGAAACTAAGTCACCCAGACACTATTGGTGAATGTTTAATCCCTAATATTGTGTACATATGTATCCTTTTATACATCCAGTTATATTTATATGCAATTCTACACTTTTGTCCAGGTTGCCACATTTCTTTTTTTTCTAGGATTTTATACTAGTTATGCTTCTGGTCTATATTTATCTTTCTTATCCTGTTCTTTCCTTTCCCTTCTCTTCCCTAACCCTCCCACCCCCACAGCCCTTCTTGTCCCCTATCCTCCTCTTCTCTTCTCTCTGCCTATAAAATATCTTTTCTATATTCTATTCAATATTATTTCAAAGTACAAATCTGAATCAAGTTCCCTTTAGCTTAAAACCATTCAAATCTCTTTGTCCCTAAACTCAACTTGATATTTCTTAGTCTGGTCTTCAAATTCTCTTATGATATAATTCATACCTACATCTTCAGATTTACCTGATGGTTCAGTCTACTCTCCCCTTTCTTTTTCAGTCACTCCAGTCTCCTTAGACTCCAGGCTCAAATCTCTCTTTGGTCTTACTCTTGTGGCTCCCACTCTTCCTGTAACATGAAGTAATTTTCCTTAACATCAGCCAGCATTTTCATTTTTAGCAGTCTTTCCTCAGGAAGAGTTCCCTAGCCTTCCTGACTGGATCAAATAGCCTATCATCAATACTATTCAGTTTAAATTTATATCATCGTTCTTACAACTATACATTGGTTTGTGTGGTTGATAATGTTTATCTCTCTCTTTTAGAATAGTGTTGTTCTATGAGATCAAAGGCTGTACTTGTTTTTGTTCATCATCATTCCCGATATCTTGAACCATATTGGGGACATAATAATAGTTCTTGTTAGATGGCTAAATGTATCAGTTAATGAATCAAAAGGTACATGGGAGCCCAGATGAATAAAAAGTATATTTTTGTTCTCAGAAGACATATGGTAGAAAGTATATAGTCCACATAACAAAAAGTAGTTAATCATTGAATCGATTTTTCAGTGACTAGCAATAGAATGTATTTTTCCAGAGAGGATTTCACTGATGAACAAGGTTATTATATAGCCAAGGTGCTTGGAATGTTTCTGGAATGTGAAAACTTAGAACGAGGAAACTATAAAAGAAAGGAATAGGGCAGACCAGAGCCAGTTGGCAGTAATGAGGGAAGGAGTGATTGCCAACAACTGCACTTTTCAGTGAGACAAGAATGCGATCAAAACGATTAAAACCTCAGGGATCACGCATCAAGTCAGTGCTCTTGCCAGCAATCAAATCTTTATCCAATGTACCAGAAAAACCACTGGCAAGAAACCAAAGCCAATTTGTATATAGTTATGAAATGTCTTAGTTGTTATCAATTTTAGGAGTATGACACTTCATCTATTACTATCCTAGAAAGCTTATGCAACTGAAGCTCCAGACCAGAGTTACACATCAGTCCTGAGATAAAGAAGTCAGGTCCAGATTAAGGACTCCAGATCAGAGACACAATTAAATTTTTATAAATTCCAGTTTCGTGTTAACACTGTACTCTGTGTGTGTGTGTGTGTGTGTAGTGAAAAATAAAGCCTTTGTCTTCAAAAAATTTGCTTATTTGCATTCAACAATCTCAACTTCCCTGCACGACATAAAGTTTACTAATAAACTAACAAACTTACTATGCTCATGTATACCTGTGGAATTTTCAGGTACATTATTTACTTTAACCTTCATAACAAATCCATACTATGGATTTCAATTACTTTTTCCTTTGAGGAGAGTGTGAAACAGATATAGGAAGGTTACCAGACACATCTTATATGGAATTTGAGCACAAGCTGTTACTACAAAGCCTATGTATTGTTAACTACAGGGTTTTAGCCTCCAAAGTCTTTGCTGAGTGCAAATATACGTTGGCTTATACATTCGGTTGACCACTTAAGGATTCAATATTAAAGCAACATTATCTTGGTAAATTAATTCAATGATATGACCAGAGGTAAGGAGATTAACTATTTGATTGTTAAATGATTTGTTTATGACAATTTCCATACTCATAAATAAAAAGATGACCTTAGTTATCTATATTATTTTGCCAGTGATAGAACCTTATGCAGATTTATTACATAATTCCTCACTATGCCTGTTGAGTTGGCAAGCATACACACATTGGGTATTATATCTCAAAAAGACTAAACTACAGTGTAATAAATAAACCATACTAGGAATGCTAATAATCCCTCCTGAGATTTTGTTGTTTGGAAGAAAATAGCAGGATATGTCCACATCCTGGTTATCAACCATGATTATGAATGAGGATATTGGACTAGACATAGGTCATTATTATGTGTCCTGTGACCATTCAACAACATGGAACTAGAGGAATAATAATAAAATAAATAACCCAGAACAGGATAATTCTGGAGATTGTCTCATCCATAGAAGCTTGGAAATCCCATAAGTTCATTATGTTGTGGTTTCTAGGTAATCAAAGAATGGTACCAGAATCTGTAGCAGCTTAATGCTATTGACCTCTTTATTTAGGATCCCAAGTGGTAAACTAAGAGACTAGAAAAACTTTCCTTACTGAATCCTCATCCTCATCCTCTTGCTTTATGTAATTTATTAACCTTTTCTAAATATATGTCTTCTTGATTTTATTCAGTAAATCATAATTTATCAAATATCTGTGGCACCTGACTATTCCTTAACTACAAACTTTATGCTGAGAGGAAACTATTTCGTCTGGTTTATTAATGGGGTTCATCTCCTCACATGCCTAGAATGCCTAGATGAATAATATGGACAATGAGTAAAGGCATGTGATGGTGAAACAACTAAATTGTTACATAGTGACTGTAGTTGTGAATTGTGAGTAGTCTTTCTCTTCCTGCCCTCACTCCCTTTACCTGTCCCGTTTCTTTTTTTAAGATTTATTTATTTATGCATATAAGAACTGAGGTATAGGCCAGTGATGTGGGGGGTGAGAGAAGTCACCAGAGACAGAGTGGGGAGCAAAACATGATGATATCCTGAAATACACTGCTGAGGAGATCAGGGGGTGAGACGGGAGAGGTCTGCTGTGCCATGTGGGTCCCCTCCCTGGCCTGGAATCAAACTCTTGCTGCAGTGGCTGTAGATAGCTTCATAGCGCTGCACTTTAACCCCTTGCGCCACCAGGGAGGCCCCTTGTCCCATTTCTTTAATGGCACAAGGACCTCATGCATTTTTTCTCTGAGAAACAGAAGTAGCATCCAAGAATTATACTGTTATCTGTATAATGAGGATTTAAGTCAGCATGTGTCCTTGCCTGCAATGTTTGCATTTTGTACATTAGTCTCCGATTCAGTGAAAAATAATTATAAAATGTTAAGAGAACAGCAGACATCTGTAAAGGGATAGATAGGTATTGTGTTTCTGTGGGAGAGTGGTGAGGGGGAATGACGGCGTTAATAAAAGGGTTTCCAGCGTCCCAGAAATCACACAGCAGAAAGGCTGCCTTGTCTGCCACTGAATACTAGCTGGCATTGTGGAGGGGGCAGGCAGAGCCAGATAAAATGGCTCTCACTTGATGCACTTATACCTAAGCCTCCAAATGGCACCCACAACATCCTTTCCATACAGCAGTCTCCCTTGACATTAGAGAAAATATCACTGATACCAGCCTGCCATATGGGCATCTCCAGGCAGGGCATCTGCTGTGTGCAGTGGCGGCGCATGGTGGAGACAAGAAAGGTTTAACATTTTTCATTAGTGTATGCCATAGACAGTTGAACTCCATTATAATGTCTGCAGGAAGAATCTGATCCATTCCATTATCACAGTGACAAAGAGAAAGGATGGCTTGTGATTTCAGAAAGGTCACAGTGAGCTGGTGTTCAGCTGTAAGCACTCAAGGTATGATGATAATAATGGGAGAAAGGGTTTAAAAGATGAAGTTTACAGTCAGACAAAAATTAACATTTAAAAAGAAATTCTTATCTATGAGACACTCCTATTCCTCTCTATTTCTGTCTCCTAGAAATTGCTGGTTGTTAGTGTATTTATATATAAATATGTTCTTTCTCCTTCAAAAATTCATATCTGCTCTCTGATTATTTCCATACTGAAATGATAGGATATGCCTGTTGCTATGGGAGTGATTGTGATGTCACAAATGGGAAATAATTGTTTCATTGTATGATTAAACAAAAGAATGAAATGAACTGGTAAAGGGAAAGCAGGTAGTTTATCTGTGTTTCTGGCTATAAGTAGCTAATTTTTATTAATTCCTTTAGCAATCTTGGAATTTCATTAATAGTTAGGGAACTCTTGGTGTTCAGAGGTGATTGAAATGTGCTATGTGATTGCACTAAGATGCACATTTTACAGTGACGTATTCAAAATGATGAATAAAAATGTCTATAGTTCTAGAACATTATCTGTAAGATTGATACTATAAGATGACTGGCTCCCTCTCATAAAGACTGTCCAGTTAATGAAAACCACTCAAATATTTGCTTACCTCCTACCTCCCATACCATTTTTTTTCTTTTTTTGATACACAGTTTCTGTTCTTCCAAAGGGAAAAAAAAAGATTCATATTAATCCATTATTTATAAATAAGTTTTCTTTAGTATTTGGATTACAGGAAGTAGTATACAGACTTACTAAAATTATTTATGTTCCCTCTCTTAATTTCCTGAATTCCAATCTCTGGTTTATTCCCCCTTACCTTTTTTTTTCTAAGTTAGTGTTCAGAAAATTTTATCTGAATTGAATCTAGTGTTTGGTATTCCAGACTTTGAAGCTTTAAGATCTTCTATGTACACTACAGCTTCTACCCAATTAAAATCAGTGAAAGCATCCTAGTTCTGTTGTTACAATCAAATTAAAGCTTCTATTGAACATTCCACCTTAACGCTAACCCTCAGTATCAGCTTTAATGTTCCCAGCCTATCTGTCCAGTTTATCCTGCCTCACTATGAATGAGAGTTGCATGCTGGATCCTAGGACGTGATAGACATAAAATTATTCCATCTCTTTCACTTTTGCCCAGCTCTCCTAAAAATGTTTTGACCTTGCCATCCACTTCTATAACTTAAAGAACTACTAGATGATAAAATGATACTTTTTGCAAAAATAATTGCATTATCTTAGGATATTTCTTGGTACTTATTATCCTGGAGCCATATTTGGTAATATGAACAATTGGTTCCTTGCCAGTTTTTTTTTTTTTCTCCTTTGGATTTTGTGTAAACACTCTCTTTTTATCTCTCTAACCAGCCCACTGTGTATTCTCTCACCATGCTTCTATTCTACACATACTCAAGATGTTTGTAGAACTTTAATCCTTTCTTGGCAATTTTCTCTTCTTACTCTAGATATTTTACACAAGAAATGATATTTATGTTTCATGTAAATGATTGATTCTCAATGCCATAATTTTGCTTGGAACAATGTAGATACTCAAATCAATGACCTAAGTTTAGATATCTTGACTAATCTGACTTTATATTAACTTTCATTGTTTGAGTGTGTCATAGGCAGATCTTACACAATTTAATTTCAATATGAAATAATTGAGTAACAGATTAACCCTCCACATATACAATACTTCCTTGTGCTAGGAGTTACCTGTTTCAGCCCATGAACCGAATTGTTTAGACTCTTAACACCTGATTAATTTTAGAACCCATGGATTGTATATATTTCCAAAATCCATCCCTTCCTTTTAACTGTCAAAGCAACAGTTTAATTCAGTTTCTCATCATTTCTCATCTAGTTTGGTTTTCTAACTAAAATTCTTATTTCTAGCTTGTCCATCTCTTAATCATCAATAAACTCTTTACAATACTGAGATTTTTCTTCCTCAAACAAATAAAACCACTTTACTCATCCTTCACAAATCACCTGAAGTTTGACCAAATTGGGCACTTTTGTAATATGTGTTAAAAGCCTTAAATTTGTTCTAGAAATTGCACTTAAAAAACTTAAAGGAAAATGGGACACATTAATAATAATGCATGTAAAAAATATTCACCAAATTACTGGTAAAATAAAATAAAATCAAGTTTATTAGCTATTCTATGCTAGCTCCTCATAATAAAATGAAGTGCAAATCACTAAAATACTACTTATAGATCTATTTTTTTCACCAAAAAATATGCTAAATATATATTTAATAAAAATCTAACTGTAGAAATCTCTGCTGTGGCCAAGATGGAGTTACAGGAACATATTTATCCTGAAAAATCTCAAAATTAAGACAAATGATGTGAAAATATGATACCAGAGATATTGGCCATTGTTAAAGGATAGAGTTCCATGAGAAACAGGAAACAAATGAAGTGAGTCCACAGCAGCCCCACAGCAGGCCATAAAAGGTACATTTTACAGGATAGTATTCTAGAGAGTGGAAAGAGGCAGAGGGAAACTTTGAAGTTCTGAAGAGAGTCCTTAGGTTTCTGGTTTTTACTGAACATCTCAGACATATGGAAAAAAAAAAAAAAAGGAAGACTGAGAAAAGAGCCTCTGAAAATTTGATTAACCAATCTAAATACATTCATAAGACTAGAGATGATTCCTATCATTATCAATCTGGGCCATAAAGAAAAAAAAAGTCTCATAATCCACAGGACAATAGTGACTAAATGAAATGGAACTTGACGAATAATGGGGAAAAAAATAAGATGTAGAATAAATTTTCTTGTTCCACAATCAAACTTAAAAACGAGACCCTGAAAGTCAATTTAATTGCCTGATGCCAATGATGAAATTTGCCAAAAGAAAATGACACTATACAATAAATAAAGAAAAAGACGACAAACATCTCACTGGAAGAATCTTAAGCCAAAAAACAGCAGAGTGACATTTCAAGAGTACTAAGTGAAATATTATCAACTGAAATTTTTTTACCCAGTAAAAAATTCTACTAAAAGTGACAGTAAGTTACAGACAACTTCACATATGTTAAGGCTAAGAGAATTCATAGCCAGCAGACCCAAACTCAAAATAATATTAGGTTCCCTCTGATGTAGAAAAATAATATTAGAAGCAAATCTATATATACAAAAAAATAAAAGTGAGCTGGACATTTCCATAAAATAACTGAGTATTATACTGATTAAAAAATATATGTCCAGCTCCATGCCACCAAAAAGAATGAGGCCTTAATACAACATTCCAAATAACTTAAAAGATAGAAATACAAGTATTTCAAAAACAGTAGCCAAATGGAATCTAGATAGGCTATATTAATATTTTTATATTGTGACATAAGTCGTTTATCCTACATAATCTAGATGGACTGTATGAGTCATAAGAAAGGAAAAATTCCAGATGTGAACTGTGGCTTTATGTCATGCACTGCACTTCCTTCCACTGGCCTTCGATTCAGACTTCCATGTCTACTTACACTTGCCTACTCAGCCTTCAAAATAACATAACCCCGTTCCTCTGGCTTAACTCTAACAGATATAGATATGCACTAAAATTTTAGTGGTGGTTTTCTCTGAATGATTTAATTTTCATTATTTTCCTCTTTTTTGTCCATTTTAGATACAAATGACAAAGTAATTGTTTCTGTAGTTTCTGTGGGAGTGTACCACAAGCTGTTCATGTAGATAGGAGAAAAAGAAATGTATATTGCATATTTTATAATAGCAATCTCAAAATGATGATATAAAGTAATACTACAGCACATTTGTTTGTGATTTGGTCTTCCAACTAATAATTGAAGATCAGACAACTGCTTGTATTTTTTGTCATGCTTTTATATCCTAGAATATAGAAGATGAGTTTTAGAAAATTCCCATTGGGCCATACTAGACTCTAACTTTTGAATCTACCCTCTTCCCTACCAAAGCCAATAGTGGTAAGAGGCAGGATGTAGTCAAACCCATTCTGAATCATGAAAGCCCATCCTGAGGTAGCATCTGATTTTGGTAGACAAATCTCCTGTAATTCTGAGTGGCAGGCAACTTGCTTGTACTGGTTTGTTTCCCATTTATGTGTCTCTCTCACTTTGGAGTAACAGCCCTACTCTCAATATACAATTTTTGTTGAATCTGTCTTTCTTAGCCCAGAAAATTTTAAACTTAGGTGAAGCATGTACTGTCATGATGTTTGATACTTGTATCTTAAAATATCATTAATCTTCTTTCCTTTCATACCTCTTACAATATCCAAGGGGACAGCCTGATTTTCAAGCTTGGCCTCTTCCTTTTTGTTGGTCCAGCTAAGTCAGAAACTAGATAAATTCTGAATTCAATACTGAGAAGAAACAAGAATCAGCTTTTGAAGTGGTTATGCATTGGTACTTTGCATAGTTTGAAAGAAGAACAAGTAGGATGGTAAAAAAGTTCCACATCAAGTCAAAAAAGAGTAATACAAAGAATTTTGGATATTGTTCCATCTAAACTAAGGAATTCCCATATCTCCCCCAAAAGGATTGACTTCAAGATTGAAAATACAAAGAAGCCTATTTGTCTCAATCCAAATACAGACAACACAAAGACAAACTAGAACTATACAAAGAAGTAGCTTGCAGGATAATACACTGAAAAATGTAATTGTGCATAAATCATGCACAAAGTAGAATCCACAAATTCTGTATTTGGCAAGGCTTCGATTCTTTTGCATAATTCTTTCATTTTCATCTTGCAGCTTCCATCCTCCTCTCATAGAAATAGCTACATAAAACAAAGACATAAACTGTGTGCAATTAAAATGGGAAAATAGCTGAAAGGAATATATTGATAATTATGTTACAATCTATATGGTAAGGATTCTTGCATTGTTAGGCATCTAATTTGTCATCTGTTGACATGAGTATCTCAGTTCTCTCCAACATGGGAAGCTTTGTTTTAGGCAACTTCTTTCAGGGTGAGCAGATATATGTAGCATGGACTTGACAGAGTATAACTATATCCTATAGAAAAAGAGCAGTGGGCAAACTTTTGGTGCTTACATGAACTTCCAAAAGAGCAGAACAATTAGTGAGAGGCTGATGTATGGAGAGCTTCTGTAGACTGAATGTGGTGCTTAAATGCTGCTCTCACAAGGAAAGTTGGCTGAGGTTGACAAAAAGAAAGGAGACTATTTAGCCATCTCCTGTGTGTGCAGTCCCATTCATTCTTCCTGAACTTGAATTAAGTGAGTTTATTTGGGAAGGAAGCACAGATTGTTCTTACCTACAGAGAAGGTGTGGTTTACCTCCAGTGGGCTTACGAACATTTGTTAGAGCACCAACATGGATTCTTTTAATTATCATCACCTCCTCTGTGAAGCTGAAATATGCATAATCTCTCCTACTTGTCACAATCTATTTAAAAAAAAAAAAAAAAGAATCTCTAAGCCTCATTTCCACTGAGGTTTCAATGTTGTGTTATTACTTAAGACAAAACCTTGCTCTGATATTAAAAATATTAAGATGTGAAGAAATATTGCATAGGACTGGTGACTAGAACCGTGTTGTTCTTCTTGAATGCAAATCAGTGACTTGCACTGAACTTTTTATGTATCTCAATTTCCCCACTTAGAAAACTGTGATAACAGTAGTTTAACCTATGAGATTCTGTATTATATTAGATAATGCATAAGTTATTTAGTAAAAGTTCACCATTAAAGGCCAATTATGGAACTTTTATTGATAAAAATAACAAAGTAGAATAAAATGGGAAAAGGAAGAAAGACATAAAAAGGAAAGTTGTTAAATCCAGTAGTCAAATCACATAATAAGGTTGAAAATTGTTTTTAGCATAGGCCAGCTTTGTGTTCAGTGTTCTTAAACCTCATTACCCTTCTTTGAAGTGGCTGATATTATGATCTCAATTTAAAAAGTGGGAATGCTAGTTTGTCAGTAATTATTTACCGAACAAATAACAAATCTTAAACAGGATACTATATGCTGAATAATAATCATCAAATTATTTTTTTAAATAAAAGTTATTCTTAAATAGCAATAACTCAAATCAAAATAAAGCAAGTCAAAATTTACAGTCATTTCTTAGTATTGCCTATGCTTTTCCTCCCCTCCCTCTAGTGGGATGTCGTGGGAAAACATTTAGATAAGCAAATGGAATTTTGCTGTGTGTGTTTTCGTCACATGTCAAGTAAACTGAAAATATGTAAAACACCACAAAGATGAAACACATAGAAAATATGATTTCATATGGACTGCCCAGAAATCTCCTACACCAATGCTGTCCAAACAGTTACATCCAGAAGTGTGTTGCCTGAATCTTACATCACATTGCCTTGCAAAAATGCAAATAGAATCACTTAGAGGTCCACTTTTTAAAATAGTATCTTCATTAAAAGTAAATACTTTTCCTTCTCCCCATTAACTAGTTTTTGATCTGTTCATTTCCTCACAGGGCTTTCTAGCTGGGAGAAAGTTTCTTTTGTCTTAGCGCCCAGTTATTGCCACATAGTCTTCGGGAGACAATGGAGACCAAAGGAGACAAAAATGTGGTCCAAGACCATGTGCACATAATTATTGCTAAAGTTCATCACAGTGGCAATGGAGAGAAATAGAGCAATTCCTGATCTGGTTAAAGAGGAACGTACACATCATAGCTGCGTGCTTTAGTAGGCAGCAGTATCAAAGCACTATGGTTTGACTTGCTCTGGGTGACCAATCAAAGCGCATTCCTTTAGGAACTGCTTTTAGCACCGCCTTGACAGAAAGCATAACCTAGATCGAGGTTCGACCCCAAAGGGTAGAATTAGGAAATAGGCAGAATTTTCTTTGTTTCTCTACTTGTGTTAATTCCCACCCACCTTAAACCAGTGCCTGTCACTAGCGTCCCAACCCAAAGTCTTCAGCCTTTCCGTTTCTCAAGATTTTTATTGGAAAATTCCATTTAATTCTGAAATAATCCCTTTACATTCAAATGGAAATTTTTTAAAGACTTATTTATTTATTTATGCATAGACAAACTGGGATATAGATCAGAGGTACTGGAGGGTAAAAGTTTTCACCAGAGACAGAGCAGGGAGCAGAACAGGCAGATCAACTGAAATACACTGCTAAGGGGAGCAGTGGGAGAGGCAGGAGAGGTCTGCTGCGCCATGTGGGTCGCCTCCCTGACTGGAGAGAGAACTCAGTCAACAGCAGTGATAGCGCTGAGAATTGACCCCTAGGCCACCAGGGGGGCACCAAATGGGAGATATTTTAAAGGATGTTTATACTAAGAGTTTTATTGTGCTAGCAAAATAGTTCTTTTTTATGGTTTATCACAGTAGAATCCTGCCTGGCAAAATGCCTCCCATGCCAATGGACAGGGTCTAGGAGCTCTTAGGAAACCAAGAAACCTAACTGCTCTGAAAGCATTTTAACAAATTCAATTTTAAAAAAAGAGTTACTTCTATCTTTTCTCTTACTGATGGTTCTCTACTTGAATGAGAGCTCAAAGTGCATTTTGGTGGTCAATTTTTTCCTTAGTCCTTATTAGTACTCAAAACATTTTTGCTAACAAGAAACATATCACTAATATTTATAAACATGTACAAAATTCTTAGCAGGATATTAGAGAAATACATAAACATACGCACATTTGTCTTCTAGAATTGTGTGAATCAACAAGGTATAAAATACTGTTTTAAAAACTAAAACATGGGCCTCCCTGGTGGCACCGCGGGTTGAGCGCTGCTCTGTGAAGCATCTGTGGCACAGCAACGCAAGTTGGATCCCGGCCAGGGAGGGGACCCACATGGCACAGCAGACCTCTCCTGCCTTGTCTGCTGCTCCCCTCAGCAGTGTACCACTGTCAATCTGCCTTCTGCTCCCCACTCTGTCTCTGGTGTGAGACACGACTCCCACGCCTCCCACGACTCAGGCCTGTACCCCATGCATAAATAAATACATTTTAAAAAAATAAATAAAAACTAAAACAGTGATCTGTGTTCGGAAATTGGGGAAACATGCCATGGAAATGCAACCATGATGGGAACCCATTGTCTGTCCCCGCACTGGAAACTTAGAGCGAAGAAACCTGTTGAGCTTTGGAGGATGAACAGTCCAATGGCCTCATTTAGATACCTAACAGAGGAGAATGATACATTTTAAAAGCATAGGGTTCCAGTTCTCCTGTTCCAAGAGACAGGAGGGTTTGCCCAAGTTCACAAGCAGGACTAAAGACCAGACCTTCTGACTTCAAGCCCTGTACTTTTGGAGCTCTTCAATGCTTCCTTTTGCTCACTTTGTCAGAAATAGCAAATGAGGGATCTGTAGGTTGTCTACTGGTTTGCATCTGGAAACTCAAGAAGGGGGTCTCCATTAGCATCTCACTGCTACTTAAACCAATCATATCGCTAAAGGTTGGCATTTGTAATTGACATTTTACCCCCACTCCAAAACTAGGCGACTTGACTTTACCTTTTACTGAATTGTCTGGAAGAGACAAGGACAACAGTAGTATCTTTAGAAGAAAGAACAACCTATTCCCTGATCTTCCCTGATCTACTTTGTGACCAAGAGACTGACCCCCTCCCAAATTGTCTCACAGCTTAGCTATTTCAAGCGTGTCTCACACCAAACCGAACTCCTAGGACACTTCCCCACACAGTGTACTCTCAGGTTTTAGGTGAGGATGCAAAACAGAAGAGGATAAGAAAGAAAACAAATGATAATAATTGCATAGTTACATAGTTACTGGGCTGGGGGGGTGGGGAGGCTGGGGGGGAGGAGCAAAAGCAAAAACCTGAATCCAAATACTCAAAAAAACAAATCAAAATGTGCCTAACTCAACAACTCTGTTTTCTGTATTTGTGTGATTAATTTAGTCTGTGGGCATTGTACGGGCAGCTTTATCCACAGTGGCCAGATTCATGCTTAAAATAATGGCAGTATTTAAGGACAAAAAATACACACTGATTATCGCATTCCCCTTCATAAAGGTTACTTACTGAGTGGAGCAGCATGCAGACCTGTAGACCCATTTTATGCGGCAAACCTTAATTATTCTACTCCCTCACAAGATACCGCTAGTATTTAAAGCATATTATTTTAGAATAAAGGTTTCACTTTGCCTAAGCATTAAGACTTAAAAAAAACATTTAACTTTGACATTTCATTTATAGGCATTTTAATTATCTGGATGGTTTCCTTTAAATGCTAGATGTAGGCAGAGAAAATTTGTACTTATATAGACGAAAGTGCTTCCAGGACTCCCTAATTTTCATGTGTTATGAATTTTAATGCCTTATGCAGGTCAGGTTTTCATAGCCATGAAAAGGGAATACATTGACCTTAAACTATTGTACAGTTGTAACTGTATTTTTAGTCTCTGTTTGTTATGAGCAGACAGGAAATATATTTTGTTTATGTTTTCTTTTTCAAAAGTTCTTGCAGCAGAAGGAAGAGAGCCCCAGGCATCTATGAAAGGTCTCACATTTTTGCTATTTTCTCTTTTTAATTTTTTTCTAGACAATGAGGTAGCAACAAATAGACTGCATCTGCTTGGCTTAAAATCAGTGGGGTGTTGTCCAGGGGGTAAATGCTACTTGGCTTCTAGCATCTCCTCGACACAGATAGGAACAGTTGTCCACTCCAGGGTCAGGCAAAGGAACTGGCTATCTGAGCTCTCCACATTTCTGCTGCCTATGCCCCACCCCGAAAAGACTCTCAGTGGGGGTTCTGGAGTCCCAGTTGTTCCAGGTATCTTGCTGGACTCCCCTACAAGGCCCTCTCTCCCAGTGGATCAAGCTTAGCTACGTATTTGTGGATTCTTTTATGTTTGGGCAAGTGAATGTGTAGATGGATGAAAAGGAAGATGCCAAACTCTGTTTACTTTGCCATCATTTCCAAAGTTGTATGTTCATCCAGTGTTGGTGATATGGAGGCACAGTACTGTGGTTGTGATATATAAATCACCAATGGTGTATTCTGAGCTAGTAGCAAACAGATGTGGGGTATCAGCTGTTACAGGTAACCAAATGTTTTTGAAATAAATATTTGATCCAGCTACCATCATGTTTGCAGCATGCAGTTTTGGTTTCTAGAACAATGGAAGCCATATTTGTGATTCGGCATGAATGCCTCATATGACAAGGTGATTTTTTTTTGTTATTGATAAACAAAATGTTTGCTTTTCTGTATTCACACATATAGCCAATACCATAGAGCTCAATTCTTGATTAACAACAGAGAATCATTGTTCCCCAGTAGCTTGTGTCTGCAAATATTGTCTCTTTCCTGTGATCTCTCAGATAGCATCTTTTGAATCCCCTGTAAGTGTCCAGTACAGGACTGAGCATGTCACAAACCATTAATAAGGATTCATTATAAATACTCTTGGACTTCCCTTGTGTGTTCAAGTCCCTGTGTGTTAGGTAGACCACTGCCAACAGCCCTATCATGGCCCGGGAACTGCACATTTGTGTCATCCCAGGGAATTAATTCATTTAAGTGTACTCCTCTGAATCTTAAAATAAAACCGTGCCAGTTTCTTGCATGATGAAGCTAAACCATCACCTACAAACTCTGATAAAAATGGAGTATTTTCAAGGTCAGAAAAATGTAGGAAGGCTCTGTCCCCCACCTTCTGAACTCCCTCCCTGGACCTTGAATGGCCATCTGTTGCTCTGGCAGATTTACAGTTCATTCACACTGTGAGTGATAGGAGGAGGAAGTGAGCAGAGCTAATCAGAGCTAAGTAGTTAACGAGCAGAGGGCTAACGAGCTGGTGAGTTAACGAGCTAAGCAGAGAGCTAATGAGCTGCTGTTTCCCACTACATGCAAGCAAATATATCTTTCAGGTGATTGTTTACCTTTAGCATTCTTAGCAGATGTCCATAATGACATAGCTAAGTCTTTGACGGTTCCCCAAACATCTCAATTTAAAGCAAATTTAGCCATAATCCTTTGGTCTTAAGTTTATGTGCTTTCCTTGACACCGTTGTGACCTTGAAAGAAAGTCACCTTATTTTTTGACTCAGCCCAATGGCCACTCCATGTTATTTTGCATAAATGTTATAGTCATTTACATAAAATTAATAAAGATTATCTACTAGACACCTATTCTGTACTAATTAAGAGGTATAATGCTAATGATGTAGGAGAATAATAAAATTTAAAAATTAGTGTCTGTCTCCTAATAGTAGGTCATTTAATTGGAAGGAGACCAGCAGGGCAGTTAAAGGAATAGAGCAAATAGCATAGTAGGTGTGGGTCACAATTGTTACTAAGAATTCAAAGAGCAGGAATTTCATTGTATGCCAGGGGCCCAGAGTGGTTCTGGATGGTGACTTAAGGCTATGTTTCATCCCTATTCAATCTGAGCACTAAGAATGAAGTCCTGTTCATTATGTCATCTAGAGATGGTATTCTAAAAGAAAGAATGTTCCACATTGAAATTGATTATGCTACAAATTACCCTAAATCCAATATTGTATCAATCAAATGTGAAATGCCCTTTGCTGACATCTAAGTCTAAGTTGAGACGGCAGAGTTTCTGGTAGATCTGACAGGTAGCTATGGGACAGTCTATCTGCTTTGATGGGTATTCTAGCGATTCCCTCTGTGATGAATATGAAAGACATCACACGCCACTAGAAAATCAGTTGAAGCAGGATCATTGATATAGGCAGCTTTGCTTTACAAGTTTCCCCCTCACTGCTGAGTCCAGTGGACTATCCCAGGCACAACCTTACCTTGCCTTTGTAAAGGTAAAAGGGAACAAATAGAAAGAATGAGGCTTCTAGAGGTGTGGCTTTGGATCTGGCAAGACTTTTGTCAAAATAAGTCATATATTTTTAGTGTATTTTGACTTTCTAGTCTGATGAAACTAGTAATTCTTTTCTATTTGTAAGATTTGTTCTTATATATTATGCATACATACATACACACACACACACACATATATATATATATATATGGAAGGTAGGACAGAAGTACAAGGGTGAGAGGATTCACCAGAGACAGAGTGGGGAGCAGAACAGGCAGATCTACTGAGATACACTGCTGAGGGGAGTGATGGGTGAGACAGCAGAGGTCTGCTGAGCCATGTGGGCCAGCTCCTTGGCTGGGGATCGAACTCATGCCACAGTGGCTGGCAATAGTTTGATAGCACTGAGACTTTCACCCCTGTGCCACCAGGAAGGTTCTGAATCTAGTAATTCTTAAACCCTTTTCCTTAGCCATGTGTTGGGTCCTATGCCACATTACTACTTATTACTGAGCAGAATACTGTACACCCAAAAACCAATGCCAAAGGAGGACTTAAATTATGTGGAGAATAACAAAGATCATTACAATATTAGCCACCAGGAAAAGAAGTCAAAATTCTTCCACCCACTGCATCTTGGCATGGGGGTCACCAATGAACACACAACACAGTGTAATATGGTGGACATGGATTTGACTCACATAGAGAAGAGATAGAGCAAGATCAACATGAAGTGTGTGCTGGCCCTCAAAGTCCAGTAAGTGTCCCCGGTAGTTGACAAAGGGCAGTGGACCTGCATGCGGCAGTGGAAATTACAGCAATGGCCTCTATCTGTCATAGAACCTCTCTCTGTCATGGAGTCTGAAAATATCCATGGGGGAGTTCCTGATGCATTGGCACATATAATTGCACAGAACAAATGAATACTCATGGAGTCTTAAATAGGGAAAGCCATTCATTCCCATAACTAGGTGAAAAAGCCAGCATGGGTGTGTACACTTCATATCTTGGTCAAGAAGTGTTCATTGCTCAATGCCTGTTCGTATGTAGCCTTGCGGGACTCTAAAGACTGTGTGCATGAAGTTGCATTCCCTGACACTTAGAACCCAATTCAGTAGTTTTCAAGTAGGAATGATTTTTCCTCCCAGGATTTCATTTGATAATATCAAAGACATTTTTGATAGCTACAAAATGAGAGAAAGGCTATTGCCCCAATGTACAACAAAGACTTATCTTGTCCCAAATATCAACAGTGCTAAGAGTAGGAGGCTCTTTCCTAAGTCTATTCCTTACAAAAGAGACATGTTTCTATTTCCCACATAATTCAAATCTAGGATACATCTCTTAGGATCTATTAGACATTTCTGTCCATCAACTGGAAGCCACTTACTCCTTATTCTCCAAATGTGTTGGCATGTACAATTTTTAAACATTTTTTTTTATTCAATAAATAGCTCTTGTGTACAGGAGACATGCCTGGTGCTGAAAATTATTAAGAAGGGAAAAATATCTGGATGTAGGGAGTAATTTTCCTAGTGCTAAAGATATAAAATCTGCACAAAGATCAAAATAATAAGTTAGTTACTGATGCAAATTGATAGTACAGAGTCACATGATGCTATTTCTCTACTATCCTTTCTTTCCTTCCCTCCCTTCCCCTCCCTCCCTCCCTTACTTCCTCTCTTTCTTCCTCCCTTCTTTTCCACATTCTTTGTTCTTAAAAGAGTGTTAATTGTGCTCCATTCTACAGCAATCACTGCTCTCAGCCCCCAAAGCAAAGTGTTGAACAAGAAAGTCACTGATCTCATGGAGGTTACCTTAAATGAGAACAGGAAGAAATAAAGCAACAAAGGAATAAAAAAATGCTTTATTTTGATCAAAGTTAAGGCTAAAAACAAGCCAAATAAGTGTAAAGAAAGTGACAGTGGGGTAGAAGACAAGCTTTTGTAGAGAGTGTCAGGGAAGGACTCAGTGAAAGGATGACACTAGCAAAAGCCAAACTAGAAAGATTTAGAACAATCCAAAGGAAATAATTCCCTGTGAAGAATATCCCAGTAAGGTGAAAGGTTTACAGAAGATAAAGGAGCAAGCTCCAGATGTTTACCAATAGCAAAAAGGACAGAGATGGTGTTTTAGTGACTGAGGTGTAAGGGAAGAATGAGCAAGGGTTACATGTGCAAGACCTTGAAATAGGTCTAGCAAAATAATTTATATTTCATACAAAAAGTGATTGTCAGATTTTAAAGGATTTCAGAAAAAAAGTGTTGTGTGTCATTTATAGTTTAGAGTTCTTATTCCTCTTGATCTGTATTTAAAAACATATACAAGTCTAAGGGGTATGGGGGGGAAGATTCTTTAGGATGGTGAAGTAGTGGCATGGGTTCATGGAAAATTTTTGTTTTTTTAAATTTCTGTTAGAGGACTTTTGGAAAAAAGGATAGTATATCACATGAGCTGTGCAGTAAAGAGATGGAATGAAAGAGTAGTCAAGGAAAACTGAGAGTAAGAAGGTCCTATGCTAAGAATTAGATTATAGTGAAGGTGTATTTGTTTTGGTGACAATATCTATGTTATAATCAAAGGATTTCAAGGTTAGCATGGAGCATTAAAAAGTGAAGTCAAGCAGTCAATAAGAAAACATCCAATATTGATATTGAATTACCAAGAATGATGACTATAGGAATGGAGAAACCAGGAAAATAGATTACTTGATAGGATAGGGCAAGGGGGGTGGAATGAATGGTGATCCACAGGTCTGTGGAAGACAGTAATAAGAAAGCATGTGGGTAGTAAAATGTGGTGGTCTGTACTTCAACTTGGGAGATTTTTAGAATGCACAAAACAAAAATAATATGTAATTGTGAATGTAGAATAGAAGGCACCATTACTTCCTTATCCTGAGAGATGCAGAATGTGAGAAAACACACACACATACACAAATCCAAAAAATTATCAGTTAAGAAGCTGATAACGTAGGCAGTATTCTCAGTATATAGTCAAAACTTACTCAGATAAAAAAATTATAGTGTACAATATAGGAAGCTGGATGCACATTATAATGCCAATAAGTAATACCCACAAGACACTACCTCCACAACAGCCAACATTCTTGAAATTTTATTTTGTTACTACCACTGTTCCAAATGTTTTATTTGGATTCAGCATGCAAATTATCACAGTGATCATATTGTCACATGTGCTTATCTTCTCAATTTTTACAACTAAACTGAGGACCAGAGAGACTAAATAATAAGCTAAAGTCACACAAATTACAAATTATGCAACTGGGCAGGATCCAATACCAGGCAGCATACACTATGCAATAGGTACATTAGAGTGATCTCAAGGGCCAAAAATAAATGACCCTTGAGATAGAATAAAGAGTTGCTTTAATTAGTTAAATAGATTAGACAAACCATATGTGAGCATGTGTGGTGAGGGAGAAGCTGAGCAAGTAGCACTCAGTGGAAGGAGGGGGATTTTTTTATTATTATGTTCTCTTTCACAGGTAGCAGGGATGTGAGACTTTGGGTGTCTCAACTGAACTAGGGTTATCTTGCAAGGAACACTTGCTAAAAAATATAATCACAGAGGAACTGTAGTGAAGTTGGAAAATATAGGGGCAGAATTTGGATAAATGGAGAAAAGAGGCATCCATGAGTATTGGGAAAACAACCAAAAACTCAGAATTGTGAAAGTGCAGTTGCTTATACAATGGCCAGGAAGAACATAGTTGGAAAATTAGTTCTAGGTCAGACTGGAATTTGTGAGACTTGGATACTAGTCTTCAAACTATTAAATTTTTATGCTTGTATGTATGCTAGCTTCTTTTACTTCAAAATAGGTTCTCATAAAACATGGTATTGGATTTAAATGGAAGTTGAAACTGAACATCTTCAGAAAGGTAAACAGGTATTTGTCAATCAAGATGGTGTCAAAAACAACAGATTCCATAATCTTATGTTCAAAAACATTCCATAAGGAACACAGTTATGAAAACTCTGAATGTACTCTGCAAAGGCTGATAGAAATATGACTTGAACATAAAAGTTGGCAGGTACATTCTCTATAATTAGGTGGGTATGAATCTAGAGAGCTTAGACAGACTGTTTATGTGCCCCCAAAATTCATATATCAGATTCTAACCTTCAGTGTGCCAGTATTAGGAAGTAGAGCCTTTGAGTGATGATTTTGTCTAGAGGATGGATCCCTTATGAATGGACTTAATTCCTTTATGGAAGAGACCCTGGAGAAATCCCTTGCCTCTCTGCTACATACAGTAACAAGAAGGATGTGATGGTAGTCCATGAATGAGAAAGTGGGCCTTCCCCAGACACTAAATCTATCATCTGCTGGTACCTTGATCTTGGATTTTCAAGTCTCCGGAAGATTGGAAAATAAATGTGTGATGTTTAAGTCACCCATGTATGGCCCAAAGAGACTGACTCTTATCCACAAAGGATGTAGGATCACTATCTCCAAACAATATTCTTGGAAGCCAGCTAATATCTATTTAATCAGTGCTACAACAGTCCCTCTTACCAATATTTACTGAAGGTTATTCATGTTTGAGACACCACTATGAGCACTGGTGATCTAGTACTTATGAGAGGGAGATGGGGAGAGAGGTTTTATTCCAATAAAGCTACAATTTGGAAAAATCAGTCTAATTTTGTGAAATGACAATCGTCAACAGGCAACAGGTACTAAAGAGATTTTCTTAATTAGAAATTGAATAAAGGCCATTCCTAGGGTTCATTGGAAGTAAAATCCAATCGCCAGGAAAAGAAGATGGTGGTAGTTCAGAATCCATTCTAGGAAACTAGATTCCTCAGAACCGAATTGCTGTGACCCTGAGACCTAGGCAGCACATCTGTCCATCTAGAGGTGGGGAGAGGTAATAACAATGGTGTGACTGTTTAGGTATATTCCACCCTGGGCCTAGAGCAGCCACATTCATTCTACACCTGCTGGGAATGAATCTTCTACTTGGCTAATCATTTTTCTAGGGATGGAAATGACATGGACATGAAGGTTAAGGATTCTTTTTCTGTGTGATAAGAGGTGAAATGGCAGCACAATGTTGTGGTCTCATACATGAACTTTGTTCATAAATAGATCTCATTTTAATTATGTATTGATGATTAGATGTACAACAATTTACTTAAACATCCAAAATATCGGTTGTCTCTTTTGTACTGTATACCACCTCTGCAATGTGAACATTCTGCATATGAACATTCACACACATGTGTAATTGTGTATGAGCGTGTCAAAGAATGGCACAAAAATTTATTTAAAACATCAGTGTAATGTCTAACCCACAGAACACTCAATACTGGTAGCTGTTATTAGTCCATATTATGGTGGCTATTAATAATAATATAAGCACAAGTATAACAGTGTTGGTTAAAGTGGTAGGAAACAGGTAAGATGGGAAACATATGTGAGGGGAAGAAAAAGGAAGAACACAGAATCTCATTCTTCCTAACTAGGGAAGTAAATGCATATAAACCCTGGGTCATGACATCAAATTCCATTCATGGAAATGCATAAAGACAGTCTCCCAAGAGAGTTGTAACCTATATATTGATTTTCACATAATCGATTAAACCAACTGAACTTCAATTTTCTTATCTGTAAATGAAGACAATATTAGAGTTTTTCTCACAAGATTGTGGTGAGATCTTGTGAGAAAAGATCTCACAAGAGATCTTATGGTGCATCAATAAAATCATGATTGCAATGATACCTACCCCTGTACTTAATGCATTGTAAGTCTCCAAAAATACTCATTCACCCAAACCTGTCTGGAATTTGATAAAAATAATTAAAAGGAACATTAATTCTTGACATGAGGTAACTATGATGTTTCCTTTTATTTGTACTCAGTCGCTTGGTCAATCTTTATTCTGTTGTTTTAGTGAAAAGGTATTTTGACTTAGATTTACATTTAAGTGAGTGGACTTTTTGTAAAGCAGTTATCCTCCAGAATGTGAGTGGGTCTCATACAATAAAATAAAACATTGATAGAAAAGTGACCTCTTAGAATCAGATGGATTATGTACAATTATATATCTAGATGTATCTATAGTCTATTTATCTAGAGGAATAGTAGTGGAAGAGGGGAGAGAGACAAAGAATAGGGGGCAGTTGAAGTAACTGGTTGGCAGAATAGTGGAAGCTTGGAGAGTCCCAAATATGATGGGGAAAAGGTAAACCCTCAGGTTAGGAACTCAGGGAAGAGTTGATTTTGACTCCAAAAGAAGTCTGCTAGCAGAATATATGTATGTTCATAAGTATATTTATATACACACAAATCCTATTGGTGCTGTTTCTCTGGAAAACCCATCCTAATCCAGTTACTGAATATTTCTTTAAGAAAAAATCAGGGTTGAATTTGGAGTATTACAGACAGAAAGAATGGGAACTCCCAACAGTCTTTCTTAGTGGGGCATAAGTATCATGTGTAGTTCTGGGAGACAGTAGTATGGCAAAAGACTGACAAGAGTAAAAACAGATGCCACCAAGTACTAAGATAATGATACCTCATTGCAATAGGATTCCCAGAGGAGGTGTGGGCAGAGAGCATCCTACAGTGTCTCCTGGTAAGAACAAAGCCTATATTGTTTGAAGTATGCTGAATATTTATATTCCTTACAGTGAAATGTTTATCTCATAGCTAAGATTCAGTCTTCTTATCAAAGCTCATAGTTAAGGAAGCAACTTAAAGTATATCTTTAAAATTGAAATGGTTAATCGTAACACTTTTAAAACATGACATTTTAAACTAGAGTCATGAAAAATTTTTACAAAATCACTTTTTTTTTCCATTCACAATACAGTTTAGCTATTTCTCTATATGTGTGGGTATTTTAAGATACCCACAGATCATAAAAATGCCTACATTTGAAGTCATTATCTTTGTATTAACACTGGGTAAGTCAAGTAAGTGCATAACTTACAATTACATAAAACTCTTTTTCAGTACAATTTTATGAACAGGTGGGACCCAATAGATACTTGGTAACCTACAGATTTATTTTAATCTAGTAAAAGTTTATGATCACAGATAATGATAGGATGAATTAATAAAAATGCATGTCCTGGATGGTACGTAAACATTTGCATAAATGGTATATGTTAGGTTCATTACATAAATGGGTTAGATTAATTGTGACTATTACTCTCATTAGGTATATGAATAACATGTCCTATGGCAATTTTAATGGAATCTGTTTGCAATGGGTGACCCTCCATTTAGGGCTCTTATTACTCTTTATTTGGACACAAATTTAAATGTATCTCCATCTATTAAAAAAAGACCCAACTGACACAGTAAGTTTCAAAACTCTTTTCCAAATGCATTATCTGTAGCCTCCCCCACCAAGGGCATAGGGAAATGGTGTGACTTGTTTCCCACAGATTTTAAGTGAATAAGGAGTTTCATGGTTCTTGGGAAGTCTTTATTAACTAATTGAGCTGGTAAGCCTTTCCTGAGAAGTCACAACTATGGTGAGTCAAGATGCTGCTGGGGGCTGATCCAATTAGGTGTAGATCTGGCTCTCACAAAGCCTGGCTCAATCACAGTTCTTGGTTAAACTGCTTATTCTACCCTTAGCTTTGACCCAAGATATCATTGCCTGTCATTCCATATTTGCATGTGTGAAATATCCATCAGTAATAAACTTGAGAATGTGAATTAGAAGAGTTGCCAGGGAACATTCATTTTTTTTGAAGATAATACATCTTAGTGTTAAAAGGTCTAGGGACTGGTGATTGTGAGAGAATGAGGCAAGAAGGGGTTTAATATAGAAATTAACCATCAAATCAAAAAGTTGTCCTTCTGTGGGGGAATGTAAATAAACGTGCATGTGAGAGTGAGAGAAGGGGAAAGAACATAGAAAATGACATTTTAATGTATTTCTAAATTTCTGTTTCTAGATCAGAAGACAAAAGCAAATCATGATCAGTAAATAGTTATTTATCTCATCTATTATGTCATCCAAGAAAGATCGCAGTCTTTCTATATAAGCATATCATATTACTGTTCAAAAATCCCATGAATTTTGATGACTGCTAACAATCAGTAAGGCACTTGACTATAAATTGTACTCTTTTCTGTCTTTATTATGAAGCTACCTAGTAACAGAGGACAGCTAAAAAACCAAACTAGATTTTCTATTCAAACTTCAGTTTCACCTTTGCATATGCAGACAATTGGTGTGTTTTTTCTTTATTATAGTGATTTTGTTTTCACTTTTTAAAAAATTTCTAGATCCTAAATAATTAATAGTGAGTACCCTCTGAACACCTGGTATTGTCAAGTGCAGAAAGAACCACATAAGATGAGGTTCTTTTATTTTATTTGAGACCAAATAAAATATGGCCCTTCAAATTAGGAAAGGAGATACACATATATTAACTAATTCAAGAATAAAATAAAGTACAATTCACCTTATCTTATACTGCTTGACATTTTAGAGAATTATGCTCGGAGAAATTCATAATTGTCCAGTGCAAATTACACATGTAAGAGGGAGGAGGTACATAAATGCACTACAGGGATGCATCAGGTTAACTGTGGTCATTTATTCCAAAGTTGACTTAAGCGATTATAATAGTTCTTTGCATTTCTATAGTGTTTTCAAGGTTTTGAAAGGTTTCCAGTACACCGTTCTACTTGATTCTTTTAACCAAACTATAATACAGGAACAAGAAATACTTCACAAAATGCTTTATAGATGAAGACAGAGACATTCTTAAGACAGTTTGTGATTTAAATATATGATATTTGAAAAAAGTATGAAATGGAATGAAAAGTCTCTTTGTGAGATAGCTCCTGTTTATTCCTTCCACTGCTCTGTACAATGTAGTTGGAAGTGACCAAATTTGTATGACTGGTTCGCAATATTCCACTCTAGGAAGAGGATAGTTTCAGTGGTTTATATCCAAATATGGAGTTTGCTTTATGAGAAAATGTAAATTATTTTTTGGGTTAAATGATTCTGCTGTTGCAGAAATATGTTGCTTTTGAAGGTCACATGATATTTAATTGCACTATGCTCCATTAGTCAAAAGTTAAAGAAAGTGTCATTTAAAAAAAATAATGAATACAATGAGGGCAACAAATAATAATTGCATGTTGAAATTGGATATAGTTTATTAATTTATGAAAGTTGGTATTGCTTTCTCTTTTTATTTATGTAATTCTTAGCTCACAATTGAGTACCTTATTTTTCAAGGTTTAAGTGAAATTACTGAGGTTTTCTCCTGACTTGAAGAACACAGTTGGCTGATCTTGCTGGAATACCTGTTCAGCGCACATCAGGTTCTAAGAGCTGCTCTCCTGGGGACTAATTTCAGATTGTGCTTCACAGTGGGAGGTTTTCCATTGAGAACCCTCTGAGAAATTGCTGGCATGCAATTGCAGAACACTTGTTTCTTAATGAGATTATTGTTTTCTGTTTTAGTAACATTTCCTCCATTGATATTTCATAAAGCCAAACAAGGATTTATATCTAGATGCCCATATTTTCAAGTCAACCCAACAGAAGCAGCTTCATGCCATTCTCAAGACTCTGAAGTCCCAAGAATGAAAAGACAAAAGGATATTGAGGCAACATTAGTTTACAACACTGCATAGGTTTCAAGTGGGCAGTTACTAAACTCACACCTGTGTAGACCATGCCAACTACCAAATTTCCAGTCATTTCATCTCCGATACAGACTCTCCTTCCTGTTTCTCCTTTGGTAGCCACCTTCTGTTGTGAGGGCCTAAGTATTTTTGTTTTTCTGCTTTGCATACTTGATTGCTTTTCCCTCCTTTATGTTCTACCATGAGTGAAACCATACCATATTTTGTCTTTCTTTTTCTGATATATTTTTCTTAATATAATCATTCTGACATCCCTCCATGTTATCATAAATGACAAGATTTTATCTTCCTTATGTCTGAGAAGACTTCCATTGTGTACATACTTCACCATTTAAAGGAAATGTTCATTTGTATTTTGTTTGTTTTCACAAAATAATTTAACTAAAGAATACTCAGAAGTTACTGTTGGTATCACAGTTATCTTTTTTGTGTTGCTTGTATTTTTTTTTCCCCTGGAGATAGTCACCACTTCCTATCCCTGCCTCAGACCAACCTGAAGTTCATTCCTCATTTGCTGACTGCTTCCCAAACCTGTCCTGCATGTGTAGCCTGTGGGTTTCATGTGTTATTTTTCTTGTTATTTCATTTGGAGTCCATTAATATAGATCCTCCTTAGTTTCTAATCAACATAAAATATTTTCCATTTTGGTTGAAAGTTGCTGATGAAAATATGGTGAAAAGTAGTAATGATGTCAATGATCATGATGATGACAATATTACTTCTAAAGGTCAGTATTATGTAATATATAGTCAACTGAATGTTATAGTAATTACCTTATTTAATTTATGACAGCATTATAAAATTGAATATAAAAATATATCCATATGGTAACTGAGGAAACCAAAGGTTAGGTGATCAATTATTCATGGGTAGTCAGCTAATAAGAGGAAAATACAGACACAAATTGCCAAATGTCTCTAGAAACAAAATTGTGCTAGTAATGTTTACATTATTTCAACCCAGAATGTATGCTTCAACAAGATAACATTCTGGATGCTCAGTGTTTGAGTCAGGACAAGTTAGAGTATGTATCATAGTCATTCAATCGCCCAACCTGTTAAAAGCCCTTTCACAACAAATGATATGGCTAAGGAAGGAAAAAGGGAAGTGGCAAGGTTAACAACACCTTTGGAACTTGTAAGGTCCCAGGCCTGGATGTCCATGGCCAGTCCTCCAGTCAGTGGTATGAAGGATTATAATTTGACAGATGACTTGAGGAGTAAGAGAGCTAGAACATTAGTCCATAACTCTATGTAACCCATTATTTGAGGTGTTTTATCAAAATAGAGCTTGTTTTCCAAACCTCTCACAATAGTAGTCTCAAAACGTGAAGACTTTTCTAAAATTCATCTTATTTGGAAAATCTTCTCAAACTAATTGGCAAAGTCGAAGTTGGATTATGGATTTCTATCGTAGTTGATCTGGGATACTACTTGTAATACACATAGTCCTAAAATGTTTTCTCTTTTGAGTAATTTAGGACTTACCCTGCAGCCAGAAGAAAAGGATAAAATCAACAAGAAATAAGAAAATGGTTAAAGTAGACCCGGTAAACAGGAGGCATTTGGTATGTATCAAAACAGACCTCATCTATATTTTTTTTTCTAATTTCCTTTCTATGTTATAACATAAAAATGGTTAAATAACAACAACATTTTTATTGAGTTGTGACTTGTTGACTTCTACTACGTGGACCGCACTCTGAATTTCCCTTTCTAAAGCCCTTTCTAAACTAAACAGTTTTACAAATTTAAGAAAATTTGTATCACAGAAGAAAAAGTAGTTAGAATCTGACCTTTACTGAAGTCCTTTCAACTAATATAATTCTTTATAAATATTAAAATAGGGTCTCAATTTTGTATTTACTAACTTACTACCTCTTCTTGGACAAGTTATCAAGCCCCACTCACAGTTTCCCATAGCATGAACCATGAAGTAGGAGAAAGTTTCAATACCAGTTGTAAAAAGTCAATTAACTGTCTTCAATTTCTGGGAAATAAAGTGTGAAATTAATGCTTGATCATGAGTTTGAGCAGCCAAATCCTGCTGGATTTTACTTATATACTCAAGAATGAAGAGATTCCCTCAGCTACCCTTTCACTCAAGTTTTCCTATTACTTCACATCATTTATGTCTATACCAGAAAAGAGGGTGAAACTTGTATGGACATGATCAAAATTGAACTGTATGTATAAATATTATTTACAAAACTTATTTATGAAAAGTCTGAATTATTCTAACCACGTCAATGATGGTTATTAGAAAACAACTCTTTACAATAGAAGATTCAGAAATCTTTGTAGTAAGACATTTCAATTAACAGGTCCAATACTCCAAAATTTGTATAATCTGCATTTGTTCAACAGTCAGTGAATTCAACAATGACTGGGTAGTTTCTTCCAGAAAAGCTACTAAGTGTAAAACACTGAGCTAATAATTGTAAGAAATGGTCTAATTGATAATATACAGGCACTACATGGAGAACTAAAAACCTAGTAATATGTTTTTACAATGACAAGAAATTTAAAATAATAGTATATTTTCAAGTTACAAGAAATTGAATAACTCTGACAATATAAACTATAACCATTGAGGAAAAGAAAGGGAGCACTTGGCGGCTCGGAGCTCAAAGTAAGCGAATAATATTTGATCCAGACCTCTGAGGCAAAGGTGAAAGGCTGGTTTAAGGATGATGTCAGCAAAAGTAACAGCTCTAATTGGTTGTCCCTAATGCAACATTAGGTGCAATTCCTTTTGTTATTGCTCAGCTAAAATGAGTTAATGATGGGTTTACTCTCACTAAGTAATTTGAAGAGAGCAAAACAAAAGTAACATAAAAGTCAAGAAACTAATTGTCAGTGATAAAGATTCCTTGTTTTAGATTCCACTAATACCCAACAGATGCCCCTGTGAATTCTGCCACTTAGCAGTCAGGTCTTCTCCATCTCCATTTGTGCTAAGGTACTGAGTCAGGTACATCAAGATTACTCAAGGCCAAGGTGACAGAAACCTTCGTTCTATTCTGAAATACTTTCTGACAGTGACCAGGGTGTGAGGCATTCTTGCCTCATTTGGCCTCCCAGTTTCTTTCTGACAATGTGTGTCTACATTGGGTCTCATGATACTCTCTGTGGAACAACCTCTCAGTAACACTCAATTTGAATATCTTGGATTTGCTTTTCATGGGGTCATTTGAAATGTTGCTGTATTCCCCTCAGTATGTTGTTAAGAATAGTGACCTACTCCACCAGCACATCTAACTCTCTATTTTGACCTTTTCTCTCATTTTAGCAAAAGAGGTGGTTGTTTTTTAACTGATGCAAATTTCCCTTCCTTAAGGGCATTTATAGCACCTGGTGCAGAGGCTGTGATTAATCAATGTTTGTTGAATAATTAATAAGAAAAGAATTGATGGATATGTCTTGAATCCAGAAGTGACCCTGTCTTCCAGTCTTTAAGTAACCAGTCCTCTCCCAGACTTTCTTTATGATGAGTTATAATTCAGATTCTTCCTACCGGAAGAACTTTCTTGTTTAGAACATTGTCACTAGCATCTCACGTTTATCAAAATTACATGTAAAATAGAGGAAATATAGCAAAAGCAATTTCTACAAGGGAGAGAAGATAAATAGCATAGTAAATAAAGCCTTGCCAATCTTCCAAACTAAATTACATTGGTAGATGCAGATCTACTGGAGGATAGAAGTCCTTTCTCATCTACTAAAGGAGATAACAATTTTCCCAACTGTAGTTTGGAAGTTAATAAATTCAGACTAGTTTTAAACTTCTAGGGGGGTAGGGTATACATTATCTTTTCATCTGACAGTCATAACAGATCATCACAAAGGACAACAAATACAATATGTGAGATAAGAAAAAAATATGTGGGATAGAGAGGTTTATGATTTCATAATACATTATTGCAAAGTGCATTATTTCTAAAATACATCCTCACTGGCAAGTTAGGGGAGAAGGATACTCAGTGGAGCTTCCTTATACCCCCTACCCCCAACTGCCTCTGAATAATCTCTCTTCCCTTTTGTTGTCACCAAGAAAAGAGACCAATCAATGCTGGGTAAGTCAACGGCTGTGCTATTGATTTCATTTCCTTTGCCATAAACCTCTGGTGCCACATGACAGCACTGTGATAGAAAATATACATAAGTATATATTGGAAAATAGAATCACTTGACAAACTAAATTGTATGCATGGTTATTTAATATATTTTGATTTATTTCACAATATCTTTTTTTTTTTTTTCCTTTTGGAATAACAACAAATATTATAGGAAACCCTAACACTCAAATGTCAAAATTTTCCAAAGGGCTATTCACTCATATCTGGGTACATGAAGATACCATAGCGTAAAAAATACAACTCTCTTGTACTTATTAGAAAATGAAAAAGGAATTATGTGATATCCAGGATATGAGAGATTCCCAGAGAGATGTCCCTGCCCTTAATGAGAAATCATAGAGAAGGCTGCCACCGCTTGCCTGGACGCCTGGGCTTATCAGCAGGTCTCAGAGTTTAGGCCTTTGAGATATTGAGTGAAGATTATAAGCCAGATGGGCCACAAATTCTGTCAAGCCTTCTTGGCAGCTACTCTCATTACAAAAGCCAGCCAGCCTTTTCCAAAAATAAGAATGTGAAGCAAATTGGGCTTATAGACCCTTATAATGCAATTGCACGCAGAGATAGGGGCCTGAGCGGGCAGGCAGAAATATTATTGATGGCTGGTGAAAACAGGGAATAAGATGTTATTAAGGCAACTCAGAGATAGATATCGATAGCTAATATAAAGCCTTTATTGGTTTACAGGCTCTAGGAAAAAGGGTTCACAGCTTCGACCCTTTACTTTGCTTTTAATTTCACTAGAGGTGCAAAGTTTATGAATAAAACATATCTTCACTCATGATTCTGATATTAGTCACTACTTTCTCTATCCCTTGTTCACTAGAAGCAAGCAACATTCACTGACAACATGAAACTAAAGGCTTTTACTAAAGAAGAGGATTTTGTGGGTGCGTTGGAATGAGAGTGGCCATTTTCTAGAAATGCCGGGATTCAAGGACACTGATGAATTACTTTTAAAAGAAAATTTCAGAACAAAAATACCAAGTTACAACATAACAGTCAAAATAGCCTATGTGATAAAAGAGAAAGTAACTTACATGACATAATAACTCAAGGTGGGAGAGACAGATAAGATCATGAAAAGTAGCAATGAGTCATGTTTTTAATGTTAAAGAAAACATGGTTCTGGAATCATATTGGCTTGAGAATAGGGGATCAAATGGAGGAATTATTTATTACTTTCTTCAGACACTGCATATTGCAGGTGGAACTGATCTTTGGTTACCTTCTGTCAGGCATCACCATGATGGGACAGTTTTGCTCAGTTTCTTCCATTCTACTAAAAAATCATGGCTAAACAGCATATAAAATTGACTGAACTAATCAACCACCCATTTGATGGGCTATTATGCAATCACTGCATTTTATTCCAAAGTATTTATAAAATCAAGGGTGAAGCAACCCAGTTTGTATTACAATTAGTTTAAAAATAGAATATAATTTGCACTTATTCTTCGCTCCCCTCCCCTCTTCCACCTTCCACCCCTACAATAAGTAAGATAGCGTGTTTATTTACATCTCTAACTCATGTAACTGATGGGATTAGAATTTGCAGTTGGAGAGGGCGGTTTTACCTAGTGTATTCATGCTCATGAATAGATTGTCAACTAAAAAGCCACTTGTCCACTTCACACACCAACTAGAAAATGTTGGGGTACCCTAGAATAGTGTTTTGGGTATCTGTTTTTCATGCACTTTAAGTCCTTAACACTTGCCTGAAATCACACATCACATAATACAACATATCTATGCTAGAAGTATCCATGCCATGTTAAATTTTCTAAAGAAAATATAAGAACTTTATGAAAATGTTTAGCTAATAATCCATACTGTATTAGATAGATTTGTAGAACTAAAACTTACTCACATAACAGATAATTTTTTCAACTTTCTACGTCATTAGGCTAACTTAACTGAAATGTATGATATCTAAATGACTCATTGTGCTTCAAAGTATATTCTAATAATCTTGAGTTACTATAGTTATTGGGTTCAAATTCTAGTACCATTTAGAAAACTTGGCTTATTGGCATAGAATACTGGTCCTGAAAGCTGTAAGAAAATAGTAAAATGTAAAGTCAAGTTTACATAAATATGACTTCATTTGTAGCTGGATGATTAAGAATCAAATAATTCTAATTGTTTACCAATGCTTTTTATTAGTTTGTAGTTTTTAATATAGACTAATTTGGCAAAGGGAATATTCACTCAAAAATGATAATAAAATTTTTCAATTTGCATTTTTTATTATGCTGTACCATATACTTTCTATAAAGTTCATATGTTTCTATGGACTAAAGTATGCTCTTGGTCAGTTACATTTCATTAATGAAAGGAATATCTTCCCTACATGGAAGATATTTTCAGACATTAAGACCATTTGGTGTCATCTGGCATTGGAAGGGACTTGCCATTCTTTCTTCTCCATCTGTCTACTGGTTCTGCATAAAAAGAGTCAACCTTTAGTAAAAACTATTGTAAACCAGTAGGTATCTTGCAGAAGGCATCAGGTTTGCAGTAGAAGGAGAGAGGGTGTCAGTTTTGTTTTGTTTTATTTTTTTTTAAAGAGATCCCTTATAATAATACAAGGAGGTAGTTAATTTTCTTTTCTTTGTAAAACAAACTTAGGAGTGGCCTAAACCAATGATGAAATTGTCATGCCATCAAGCACAAGTCAATAAGATGAATCTCTGAGCATAATCCTTTCCAGTTCCATCCATGTTCCTATGAATGCGTCAGAAAGCAAAAAAAAAAAAAAAAAAATACCAGATGGTTCCTCCCCTAGGAGTAATATAAGGGAAGCAAATAAGGATCAAGGAAAGGAATAATAATAATAATAATAACAATAAAGGCACAAAGACCAAAAATGAAAAGACAAGGACAAATTGGGGACACTTGGTGGGGAGGGGGGAGGGGAAGGGTTGAGGGCAGATGGGAGCACGGGGGACTGAGGTGATGGTGCTCTGGTGATATGGTGATGGGGAATACATGGGGATTACAATTGATGTCAAATGTATATAAATAAAGGGAAAAATAAGATGAATCTTTTTTCCAGATTGTTTTATTTTCAATCCTACAGACTCCAGAGACTATGAACTGAAGCCTCCTTGTTCTATGGCCTCATTTCTACATCTTATGGAGTCTATGTCCAGAGGGCCACTCAAGAGCATAAGCTTGTTTTGGTGTCTTTCTGCTCTGTGCTGTCAGTTCTCCTTAGCATCACCCTCTTATTGTCTGTGAATTGGCCACAGGCATGAAGGACTGAGAACTCAGAGATTTCTAGCAGAAAAATTATTGAAGTAGCGAGGAAAAGCAGAAAACAAATGTTGCCCTCTGTGTTCATGCTGATGTTACAGAATTATTTAATTCTATTGACGCTTAATCACACTCTATGATATCCCCTAGTTCTGGTATTTTCATTATTCCTCTAGGAAAGTTTGCTACAAGTTTCATTGAGTAGCTTGTCTTTATCAAATACCATAAATTAGACACAATTTAGATAGTTTTTATTTGTACTTAATAAAGGTAAATTGGATTTCTTAAACTTACATGTCCTAACATTTATTTTTAAATTAAGTATTGGAGTTTTCTTACAAATGCTTTAATTCTCCATTTTTGTATGCTCGGCAGAGATCACTGAATTTCAATACACATCAAAATCCTGAAGTTATCCTAATTCATTACTATTATTTAAACTGAAAAAAATAAACCTTTTTCATATTTGAATAATTTTTTTCAAAATTCAAAATAAAATGGTTCTTTGTTTCTTTAAGAAAATCTTGATGCAAATAAGAATACGTAAACAAAACTAAAAGGGTATGAGAAAAATCAAATTTCTAAGTTACTTAAAAACATAGTAATATTTTTAAAAGACAGGAAAAAAAATCATGCCTGAACACACTAATGCTTTCTCATTAACCATTGCAAAACAACTGAGATCAAGTGAACTTCTCTGTGCGCAGGTGAAAATGAATGGAAGAGAATATAAGTTTACCTATGAAAGCTGATCCAAAGGAAAGATTTTGGTGCTTCTAAAATGTGTTTTATTTAGGATTATGTCTTTATCATGTCAAGGTAAGAACACAGCAATTCCCTACTCCCACCTTCCACCTCCCCAATCAAGTGAAAATTACAGAGATGTCATTTACTATGTTTTGTTTGTTGCACTGCTGATGATTTTCCATTTAATTTCATCTGGGTTCTGCAGGCATCAGGGCAGTTACTATGTGCACTAACACACACTCTTAAGGCCTCGCTTTCCACACAGACAGGCTCACTGATTTTACCATCGATATATAATAATATTCTACAAGAACAGGATTTTTTTGCCTATATGATTTCCATCAATGATGCTAAAAATAAAAACTGTTTATAATTGTATATGATGCATGAATATGAGAAAACATCCACTTTTGGCATGATGATAACAATGTCACAATGAAAGAAGTTTCTAGGAAGTGGGTTGTAGCGTCATTCTTTTCAAATTCAGTTCTATTTTGCTACCCACACACTTCTGGTGTTAATAATGCATTTATATTGACAAAATATCTTTGATTTTATAACATTGTAACTGAATGCTTGGCTATACTAAGTTGTGGGAGTTAGAAGTTTTATAATAGTCCATGGAAATGAGAGTGAATCATAAGAATGTATCACATTGTAAGTGATTTTATTATTTGAAAAAGTATTTTGGCTAGGTGCAAAAAAATGTAAATGCTCTGAAAACTTAGTTTATTATGAAAGATACCTTGATAAAGGTTAACAACCTAAATTTCATACCTATAGTGCAAACTTTATATATCCTTACCAAAAATAATTTGTGAAGCTGCAAGAAATTTTTTTAGCTATAAAAATCAATTGAGAATTTTAGAAAACAAACTGAATTATATTTTATCCATATTACATGTTATAGTCATTGGCTTATGAAAAGGTGAGCAAACAGAGTGAAGTGAAAAATTAGAGGAACTGAAATTATGAAATACTAGTGTATTGTTGTAAATTAAATATATATATATATATATAATTTCCCTAGACTCGGAGAATGTTGTATTTATTTGCATTTTGAAATTTCTAATTTATCGTGATTCCTCAGTTAAAAGAGAAGTTAGCCTACATTTTATAGTTTTGTATTATTTTAATAGAAGAGGGAAAAACTATTCAGACTCTTGGCCCCTTCATATACAGATCTGTCCTGCTTGAGATAAAGCAAAGTTGTATGTAATATAAATCTTGACTTGTGAAGACAGAAATACCACTAATGAAAGAAGAGAAAGATGTGAGATGATTGGCCTCGGTAAGTAGGAATGTCCCCTTTGTCATTTTTGGTAAGTGAGATTTAGTAAATATTTTAAACCTTGTAATTCAAGGAAGACGAACCTACTGTTAGAAGTTATAAATAAGGAAATTAAAATACTTAAGAAAAAGTAAAAACAGTATTTAACTTAAAATATGTAACTCTTGGGTGAAGAAAGGTGAAAGTTCTGTAAAGATGAAACAAGCTCATTTCCTTCTTTTTCAAGATAAGGAGTCTCAATAATTACTTATGTGTTGATAAAAATAAGACAGAGATATAAGAATATTCCTGAAGGCAAAATTTTAAGTCCCCAAAATATATTTATATGAATTTATTAAACTTCATGTAAACCATGATCATGCTAAATTTGGAGGGTGAAATGGCGAATAAGAAATAGTGGAAACTTACTAATTCATTGCAATTAATGTTGGGATGGGACTAATAAACACTCCTTGAGGAAACACAATATTAAAGGTACAAACAAAAATAATGAAACATTAAAAATACACAAACAAAAGAAAATACAGACATTGTACAAATATTTTTCAGAAATATTGAGGGCCTCCCTGGTGGCGCAGTGGGTTAAGCAACGCACTACGAAACAAACTGCAGTCACTGCAGCACGAGTTCGATCCCTGCTGCCTACCAGGGAGGGGAACCATATGGCATGGCAGACCTTTCCTGTTGTGCCCGATGCTCCCCTCAGCAGTGTACTTCTGTTGATCTGCCTGTTCTGCTCCCTGATCTCTGTGGTGAATCCTCTCATGCCCCCACACCTCTGGTCTGTACCCCAGTGCTTGTATGCATAAATAAATAAGTCTTTTTTTTTTAAAGAAATATTGAAAACTCTGACTATAGTAAGATTTTATCTAATACTTCCATGGAATCCTCTTAGACTATAAGTAGTTCAATTGTGAGGGATCTTTTTTTAATCTAATTGTAAAAACCTATGTTTTCACAAACAATGGGAAGCAACCTTTTCCCAAATATTCATGATAGATCTGTTAAAATAATCCCTGATTTGTTCCACATGTTGCAAACACCTTTATACATCTAAACTTTAGAAACCCCCTAAAATAAGTAGCTAGCATGCAGATCCTGTGTGCATTTTCAGTTAGGAAATAAATAAATATTTGCAAAACTTTGGAAATCCATCTATTCAGTAGCACCAAACAAACCCTCACTACTCTTTGGTATAGGTTCTAGGCCTCCTTGAGCACCATTTTGAAATCAGTGTTACCTTTGACCAATAACTGGGGGTAACTTTTGTATATGTTGGTGTGGAGAGATTTGGTAAATGGATAACCTCCCTTCCCCATCTGAGCCTCGTTTTTGCACCCATGATGTATCATAGAGTGACTATTCTATCACACCCACTTTGAAAATGCCACATTAAAGTCAATGCAAACAGACAGAAATATTCACCTTCAAAACTCCTGAACTAAATCACAATATGCAGGGTGATGTGTGGGGCCAGTCATCTATTTATTTCCAATTACCTGAGAATGGCAGGAAAAATTTGCTTCCAATATTCTTGTACCCTAGCTGGTTGTCAGCTTTTTGGGATGTGACATTCGGGGTCATTAATGCCAGAAGCACTTGCTTCCTAGGAGAACTAACTAAATGTTTCGCTGTGCTGCCTGCTGTTGGCTCAGCTGCTACTTGCTCTGGTTGTACTTCAATTTCTCTTTTCATTTTAGATCTTAGTCTCCCTTTTTTCCATTATACTGAGTAATATATGACTCTGAATGATGTGTGTAATGGGAAACTGATGTTATGTGTGTACTTTATTGACACAACTGCCAACGAAAGGCTTAGCCTACATCTCTAAGTAGTTCAATTTACTGTTTGATATCCCCTCACTTACCCACATATATTGGCAAATGAGAGAAAAGAGGGAAGAACTGCAATTTCAACTTTTCCCCACACACTTAAGAAACCCAACTTCCACTCATTAAACTCGAAGCAAGCTGTTTCTTCTCCTAGGACTTCAGATACTGGGATATGTGTTTCATTGCTACACCGCTGTTGGTTGGTCTTGAGAAATCTTTCCCATTCAACAGGAGGGCAACTGGGGACCTTTATTTTCATCATGATGCCATCACACCTTGGGCTGCCCTTTGAAAATATCTCTACCACCTTTACCGAGAAAGTGAGTTTCTTTTTGCTTTAACTTTGTTCCTTCTATACAACACAGAAATGTTTAAACTTCCCAAAGATACCTGTGGTGATGGAAAAACAATGGGAGAAAAAATCCTGCAGAATTATGGTAGAGCAAATTGCCATTTTGGGCTTTTTGCACCTAGGAATTATGGGTAATGTCATCTGTATCCTACCCTGGTACTGGACATGTGGACTTCTGCTTTTCAATCAGTTGTATTTATAAAATATTGGCTTGTTTATGTGCTTGAATATTTTTGTGAGATTATTTAGCTAATTTAATTAAATACTTAGATTGTAGCAATCACCAATGTTTGGTGACCAAAAATGTAAATGTTCAATTTTTTACAGGAGATCTAAGAATTGTAATTTTGTGTGCTTCAGAGAAATGGAAGAAGGGGCGTTCAAGAGCTTTTAATGAAAACAAGAACAATTGATAAAAGCAAACACTATTCCTATAGACTGAAATGCCAACCCATTACTAATGGCTACTTAAAAATCATATGAACTTTATCTAAGATTGTGTATGTGTTTGTGAATATTTGTATGTCTGTGTATATTTTGTTTTACTTGGAAACTGCTGTAAGGAATCACTTTACTATGCATTAATAATTATAGTAATATAGACAAATCAAATGGCAATTATTGACATAGGTATAATACGTTGCAGTTTACAAAGTTTTTTTTTTATCCCCACTATCTCATTTCTACACAGGATAATTTTCTGATCAAATTTATCTTTCAAAGAATAATGTGTTCTCATTGCAACACTTGAAATATACATAAGGTATATATTCTTGTACAGGTTGTTGTATAGATGTCTGAATGTATTCTTATGTATCAAGTATTTAATGCAGAAATTAAAAAAATTTCTCATGAATTATGATCTTTACGAAACTATCATTGCTATTACCTAGTAGGTTTTGTTTTAGGTAAATACAAATTATTTTAACTGTTTTGTGCCTTACCAGTTATGTGACATGCTTGCAATCACTAATGCACAATCAAGATAGAACTTGATCTGCTTCTATAAAACACAATTACCTGATTATTTTGAATGGAGAATCTATGTTTTTCAATATATAATTAAATCACAGTTTCCTTTATGTTAATCAATTTATTCAATGAATATGTATTATGTTATAATATTACGTGCTACATACTCTTCTATTATTGACAATGTAACTGTGAACAAATGGACAACAGTCTTTCTTCCTGTTGTTACATTGGGTCCAGTGAAGAAACAATTAAATAGCCAAATGAATATTTCAATTTACTACAAGTACTTCTAGGGAAGAGAAAAGGATTGTGAAAAACAAGATAAACTGGATGTCTGGTGAAATTAGAGTAATAGAGAGGACTGGTCAAAAAGACTTCTCTGAGAATGAGAAATAAATGTGAAAAAAAGGAAGAGTCGGTATGGTAAGTGTGATATAAGTTCTGAGCAGGCATGCTCAAGATTAACCCAGACAGAGATGGAGAAGCTGTCTTAAAGAAAACACATCAAGAGTTTTAAAGTTTGACCTTGGTAAAATGAAAATTAATAGGAATAAAGCAGAGGAAATTAGCATAACATGAAGAATTACTTACTGTGGAGATAGAATTTGGTAGTGGAAAGAAGAGTGTGTTATCTAAAAGCAGTGTGCTGTAGAAGTTCAGAAGGGAGCCGATGAGGACATATTCACTAATAAGTTATAAGATGCTTATGTAGATTGAATGCTATTCTACTCTGGTTCTCTAGCAGAGGAGGTGGAGAAGAATCAGCTGAGATAGGATATATTTGTCATAAAAGAATGTAATATAAACTACAGATTGAAGAAGAGGAGTGAAGAAGAAACATTTCAATATTATCTCCTAGGATTCACCAATAAAGTGAAATGTGGTCCTCCCTGGTAGCACAAGGGGTTAAGCAATGCTCTATGTAGCATCCACAGCCACTGCAGCACAAGTTCGATCCCTGGCCAGGGAACTGATCCACATGGTGCAGTAGACCTCTCCTGCCTCGCCTGATGCTCCCCTCAGCAGTGTGTTTTAGTAGATCTGCCTGTTCTGCTCCCCACTCTGTCTGGTGAATTATCTCACCCCCCATACCTCTGGCCTATACCCCAGTTCTTGTATGCATAAATAAATAAAGCTCACCCCCCATACCTCTGGCCTATACCCCAGTTCTTGTATGCATAAATAAATAAATCTTTAAAAAAGTAAATAAAATGAAATGCATTGAGGAATCAGTCATCAAAGAAATATAAATGTGAATCTATCTCTAAAGTTCATTTTTGTACATATACATGATGGAATATTATTCAACAATCAAAAAAGATACACTAGAGTCATTCATAGAAACATGGATGGAGCTAGAAGGGATTATGCTCAGTGAAATAAGTCAGAAGGCAAAATAAAAATTCCAAATGGTTTCACCCCTAGGAGGAATATGAGGGAACCAAATAAACACACACACACACACACATAAACACAAAGCAAAAGCAAAAACAAAAACAAAACCTACAACAAAAACAAGACAAGGACAAATCTAGACACCTTGTGGGGAGGGGTGAGGAGTGGGTGGAGGGCAGAGAGAGTACTGGTGAATGGTGGTGGGGGCCACAATTGATGTCAAATATATATAAATAAAGAAAAAAAAAGTTCATTTTTGCAACCCTACTTTGTGATGTCTCTGAGTCATGTTTGTGGTGCAATCTGAGATCTTCATGAAGTGATCTGAGAGGTGAGGGTGGACAGTGGATATGCATTTTATTTGTTGTAAATGGTATGAAACCTGTTATTGCCCTTATTTTATAGATATAAAATTGAGGTATACAAATCATAAAAAACTTGACCAAGGGCAAAGGACTAGAAATTAGCAATCTTTCTGAGTCCAGAGTCAAGTTCGTCCTCCCTTTGGACTTCCACAGTGCCTACTGCAACAGTTTATACCTAATTTAAAAAAAATATTTATTTATTTATGCATACAAGAACTGGGGTACAGGCCAGACGTGCAGGGGTTGAGAGGATTCACCAGAGACAGAGTGGGGAATAGAAAGGAAGATTGACTGAGGTACACTGCTAAGGGGAGCAACGGGCAAGGCAGGAGAGGTCTGCTGCACCATGTGGGTAATCTCCCTGGCTGGGGATTGAATTTATGCTGCAATGACTGTGGATGCCTCACAGTGTGGTGCTTAACCCCTTGTACCACTAGGGAGGCCTTAGCTAGATTTTTTTATTAATATGTATCAACCATTGTCATCATCACACAATGTTTTACCTTTGCACAAGTCCATACCTGTCAATGAATAAATTCTATGCAAAAAGGTAAAATCAATAAATGCAAATTGTGTTTTGCACATATAGTGAAATGCAATAAAACCTCCCTAACATTTATTGATTGATATCTTGCAATTAGGTTTATTTTATATTTTCTAATCGGTAACATTGTGGAACAGATAGGTAAATGTTCCTAATTCCATGATAAATTGTGTAGTCTTCTGACATTTCACCAATATTACACAGTGTTAAGTTTATTTTCCATGATTCATCATCAAACTACTTTAATTATAAAGTTCTAAATCATTGTCTTTACTTGTGTATTGAGTTTACTAGTGATCCATGTGCATGAACATGCGTGTATGTGTGTGGTGTGTGTGTGTCTAATATGTGGCTATAGATGTCAACTGAAAAGCTGTTTGTGCCTTACCAGTTATCTGACAGGCTTGGAATCACCAATGCACAATCTATTTATATAAATGTTACGTAACCCTATATGTATATGTGTGTAAGTATGTGAACATATATCTATCTATCTATACATATTTATCTAAAGATATGTAACTAACAGATAGATGATAGATATGTAACTTTATTTGTGTATTTGTTAGCCTTCATATTTTCATCATTGTGTGAACCCTGATACTCATTTACCACTTATTGTCTCAATTTTCATATTTTTGTAAAATATGGATGATGACAATGCCTAACTCATGTGGTTCATATAAAATAGGTTAACACTTAGAAATTTTCACTTCAAAGTAAGTATGACACATAGGTAGAATGATATTGATGACTGGTAAATAAAATAACTTTGCCAATGTGTTTTGGACATTGAAAACCCCTTGTGTAAATGTTACTTCGATGTATTTCATCCATTCAGATATCTTATTTTCAAATGGGTGTGGGAAATGTATTGTTTTTCTCTGTCATCTTTGATTTTGTTTGCTTAAATTTCTTAATATTTCAAAATTCAAATTATTCAGCTCTAGTATACAAAATTGTTATTACCTTGAAGGTAAGGTAACCACATTTGTTTTTTTCATTTATTGCTCATGCACTGAGGGGACAGTATTTATATTCTGGATAATCCTGACATGTAACTAACACACATTCAATGAACTTTTCCTTTTATTTTGTCTGCTCTTAGACACAATAACATTTTTTTCCCTCAGAACTGGCCTTGTGAAAACAAGATGCAGAGAGAAAATAAATGTGGTAAGAGAAACAAACCATAAACCTCTTTGTTGGTTGGTGTTTACTTCTAACAAAGAGCAAAAGAAGTCATCCCTTCTCTGGTTGAAGCAGTTTTAGTTGCAACCTGAACACTGCATTTTAACATTGGCTATAGCCTCTATTGAAAAGTTCATTATTTCTTTAGATTTGTGCCGCAACAATGATTTTTGCTATTTAAGTGTGACTACATGGGCCAGGTACATGTAACTACCCAAGGCAGTTCAGGGCAATGGTATGGATGGAAAGCAAATCAATTTGACTAGTACTGAATTTGAACACACTCAGTTTTATTGTGATGACCCAAAATTTTATAAATTACTTGGATTTGTTGCTGGGCAGGTATTTCAACTGTTATCTCCAAAGTTACAAGTGTCCAAGAAAATAATTTCTTCAAAGAACTGGTTGGTACCTTTGCTTGCAATATGGCTGTCTTTCTATAGAATGATAACTCCTTGGGGCATGAGAGTTATGCTGAGATTTCTGGAGATATTGTCATGTAATTATGTTTTTGCATCATTCTCCAGCCTTTGTCTGTGTCTGTTGGTATCACTTTGTCTAGGTGTACTGTCTGTGTGGTGTCAACCTTGCAAATGGCAAGACTGAAATCAAATTTAAACTTTATTAATTTCTCAGGGAAGGAAGATGGAGAAAGAAAAATAAAGGTGATGGCTTAGGCATTTCCTGGTGCTGAAGTATTGATGCAAAAGCTCTGAAGAAACAACTGTCATGCAGACCAGCTTGAAGAGACTATAAAGTCCAGTATGGACATATTTAATGGGTGTTTATATGGTAAGGTCATATTATCCTCTGCAAGTCAAGAATGGGTAGAAAGAGACTGATAGAAAACAGCTAATACAGTAGAGCACGGGTGGATTTTGATGAAGGAAAATCACAAAGGGGGTTTGTGCTAAGAGCATCCTTTTCATTTGGGAAGATTTCCTGGTATATCCTTTTTTTCCTCCCCAAAGCTTGTGAAACTCCAAGACACTTCAGTGAATAGGGTCATTCTATTTATGTTGAATATGTATCTAGACAATAGACTTGAGAGCTATGCCTATGCTCAACTGAGCAAAGGAGAGAAGTAGAAAGAAAATGACAAGGTCAGAGAGGAGGACACAATCTTCTTCACTATGCAAGAAAGAGGCATTTTCACAGAGGTAAGTGTAACTGTCATGTGTCACTTAACAATTGGGATACACCGAAAAATGCTCATTTATGTTATTTGCCTCCTCCACTCTTTGTATCGAGATGCTCACCTCAGGAGAAAGGAAGGACATGGGATGTAAATTGAGTTTAAGATTAAAGTTTTAAAGTGGCTTGAGTTTTTATAGCTAGATCAACTGGAAAGTTATGGTTTCTGCCCAAGATGTCATTAAAGGACTGGAGAGGGAGATTTAGCAGAGCAGCACTGAACCAGTATTTGTGGAAAAGATTCATATTTATACTCTACTGCATAATTTAGAATCATCAATAAACTGGTGGTATATAATATGTATAATACCTATGTAGAAATAAAGAATGATAAATTATCTTGTTTATTTCAGTGTTTACTTGTTTATTTTCTCTCTCCTTCCACTAGATTATAAGTTCCATTAAAATACCAGCAAAAATAAGTGGATTTTATAGTTATACTGCATTAAATCAGCCTAACAATTGTAAAATATGAAAAGCAAATTTTCTCAATCCATCAATGTTTATTATTAGACATTTAAGTTTCCAGGAATATCTGAGCCCTCTGCTGTCTCAAGACTCAATAATTCAATTGCTCATTTTCCCATTTAGTCACTCAATAAATATGTATTCAACTTCATACACATTGCAGTATGTGAGGTAGTCTGGGGATTGCAAACATACTTAAGAAACATATTTTTTTTTCCACAAAACATAAAATTTGAACTGGATCAACAGGATGGAATTCAATAAACTAAGTTAGAAGGTATAAATTAGAGAATGAAGTTATATTTATAGGTGCTGGTAGTTTTATAGAACATAGGATAGTCAAGTCTGAGATTATCAGGGAAGAATTAAAAAAGGATTATGAGGAGGCTAAAGGAGTTGGCTGATTGGTAGGAGAAAGTGGAGGTGTAGAGGAAGATAATTGGAGACTTTTGGGAGATTTGATGGTCTCTGAAAATAAAAACAGCCAATAGGTAATTATTTGTAGGTCTGGTTGGGGTATACTAAGAATATATTACTCAAGAGTTTGACTTACCTAATGGAAAACCAAGTACCATTTTTTCCAAAGCAAGACATAAAACACAGGATGGGGTGGGGAACAGAGCAGAGACTAACAGCAGTCAATTTAGATATGGTTAAGATTAGGATTGGATCTAAAGTTTGGGATGAGATTCAAGCATTTGGGTGGGATCAAGCTGCAGAAGTAGAAATATACAGAGGCAGAGTAGCGGGCTGTTGTGTTCTTCCTTCTCCCAATCACTATTATAAGTCAATTTATAATCTCAGATGCAATATTTGCAATGTGATTAACATGATTTTAGAATTGTATTGGGTATCATAAACGGAGAATAGTGATTCTAGCCCAAACTTCGTTAGTTAACTGGTTTGAACGAGAAATTTACAGAACTATGGAGAGCAGTTTTTCTCCCCATGGTATAATCTAGGAAATATATTAATATAAGATTATTGCATTTGATGTAAACAGTAGGGGCCAGTATTTGTGAAGCTAACTACTTGTGTGGTCTTGTCACTCAACTACTGGAACATTCATGTTGTGTGCAAACAGAAAACATAAGTTTTCTTCAGGTTGCTTTCAACCTTATGAAAAACTCTATAAGTACTGATCAATATGCTATGCAGAGTCTCTTTCTGAAACTGCTGGATAATTTTTACTGCAGTTATAATTATAACATTTACTCATTTTTTGGTGTAATTACTGATGCTCACAGTAGCTCAACTTGAATATTTCAAAATCATTTGAATATTAATTTTAAATACATTTCTTCTGTTTGTTCTTTTATTTTTAGCTGCTACAGTTGCTGACTTTCCAAGATCAGCTATAAGGAAGGTCACTTCTCTGGAACCTGCTCTAACCTTTGACACCAAATGATAATATCAGAGCACATGTATCCAAAGTGCTCATTATCATTAATTGTGAAGTGATGTGTACATCTCTTACTTCTTTTTAACTATTTCATTAGTTTTAACTCTACATGTTCAAAAATTCAGCTATATTTTATTTTCTTGAGAGAAAAAGTGGTGGATTGGAAATTGTTGCAGCCAGGAGCAAGTTTGTTATTTCTTGTTAATGACAATTATGTCTGAATACAATGCATTATCATCATGTTCCATTAAATCATTTCATTTGCCTTTTAGAACTAGAAATGGGCTGGCCATTTTCTTTATGTTACTCAAATGCCCTCATACAATCTGAGTTGTCAATGACCTCTCTCCCCTGCAGACACCCACTGGTATTTTCTGGAATCTCTTCTCAGATCCTTTCATTCTCAGCCACCTCTCAAAATTTCAGTTGCAGCTCCAATTGCCAAGGGAGCTGTCTACCCCCCAACCTAAAAAGACTAAACTTTTAGTGACCGAGGAAGCCCTTATTTAGAGTGTTAATAGAAAACTCTTGGGTCTGGTTGTGAGCTCCTTTTGAGATAATTTAATTTTATTTGCACTGATTCACCTTTTGATGGACAGAGATGAGGGCACAATTATAAAGAAAATCACAGTAAAGAAATTGGGGGAGGTAAGCCTCAGAGATATAAGTATAGATTGTAGCTGATATTAAATACATTCAGTGCAAAGTAGATCCATTTAGTATGAAATGTCAGTCTATGATCACAATTTGTAAGGAAGCTATTTTATTCCTTACATCTCTAATGTTCTTTTCTATACCAAAGCACAGGGCAGCCATTTACAACATGATAATTCTTCCTGATATATAGTGTTGGGCTAGAAAACAGGCTTCTATGGAGTTTCACCTTAAACTACACTAAACAGTGTTCAACAATTAGAAAAACTTGTCTGTTTACCTTTTTCAAAGAATATGTTTCATTCCAAGTAATGTCATTTTTATTTTCCAAATAGTGATATGAATTGAATATCCTGGGAAGAACTGCTGGACTTCAAAATGTTACAGGTTACTAACATTAAGATTGCTTTTTAAGTTAAAATGATTTATAGTTAATATCTGAAAGAATATTTCTGGAAAGTTCTATGACATATCAGGGCCTTTCTTGAAAATACACCAAATCTAATAGGACCTTGAGTAATTCTCTATTTTTATAGGCAATTAAAACCTGTGCCATAGTATTCCTGTCTGGCTGTGCCATAGTGTATTAGTCTACTCACCTATGGACATGTTGGATGTTTTCAGATTTTGTCTTTATGAATGAAGCTACCATAAATATCTGTGTGAAGGTGTGTGCCTGTCTTAATTTTTCAGCTCCTTTGAGAAATACCAGGAAGTAGGATTATGTTATCACATGGTAAGAGTATGTTTAGTTTTATAAGTAACTGTCAAACTGTCTCCCAAAATGGCTGGACCATTTCACATTCCCTCAGCAATGAATGAGAGTTAATGTTGTTTCACATCCTTGTCAGTTTTCCAGATTTTAGGCATTCTAACAGGAGTGTTGTGGTGCCACATACTGTTGAAAGTTGTATCATTGTGATTTAAATGACATCTGATGTGGAAAATCTTTTCATAAGCTTATTTGCAATCACTTCGTCTTTGGTGAGGTGTCAAGTTTTTAATCACACTCATTGGTGCATTTTAAAGTTGTATTTGTATGAGTGGATGTGGATGTGTATTTTTTGTGTGTATATAGATATGTGTGTATGTGTATTGGATACATGCATCCTACAGATCTCTATATCCTGTATATATATATATATATATATATATATGCACATGCATATATCTGTGTGTATGTATTTTGGGTGCACACACACTTGGTTCTTGATTTCTATGGATATATATATATACACCCACATATACTATATATGTAAGTATATATACATAAATATAGGATATCAATCTTTTATGAGCATTGTCTTTAGAAAATATTTCTGCCCAGTCTGTAGCTAAACTTTTCATTCTTTTGACATTTTCTTTTATAGAATATTAGTTTATAATATTTTTTCATTGATTCCTTTGGTACCATATCTAAAGAGTTATTGTTATGGCTAAGATCATTTAAACTTTAGTCTAAGTCATCTTCTAAGAGTTTTATATTTTGGGGTTTTACATATAATTCTAGGATCTACTTTGAGTTACTTTTTGTGAAGTGTTTAATGTCTTCATTTTTCATCTATGTTATGTGACATTGTTCTGCAGCTTTCTTCAATGCTTTTGTCTTGGGGGCATTAGAGTAACAATAACCTCATAAAATGAATTAAGAGCTATTCTTTAATTAGAAGTATGCCTTTGGTTTCTATACTCTAAAAAGATTGTAGAGTATCAGAGTAACATTATCCATAAATATAGAATTCACCAGTGAACACAGAAGGGACTGGTGCTTTCTGTTTTATGTTATTTACTATTGATTTAATTTCTTTATTAGAATAGGCTTGGTCAGACTGTCTATCTCTTCTTGTGTAAGTTTCAGAAAGTGTTTTTCATAAAGCTGGTTTATGTCCTTTAGGTTATAAAATTTGTAGGCATAGAGTTGTTCATTTCCCTCATCATTTTCATGTCCACACCCTCTCTTTCATTTCAGACATGAGTAATTTGTGTCCTTTCTAGTTTTGTCCTAGTAGACTGGCTAGACACTTCTCAACTTTATTGATCTTTTCAAATAACCTATATTTTAGCTTATTGATTTTCTCTATTGATTTCTTGTTTTCAATTTCATTGATTTTTGCTCTACTTATTATTTCTTTTCTTCTGCTTACTTTGAATATATTTTGCCTTTCCCTTCTAGTTTTCTAATGTGAAATATGAGATCTTTATTCTTTATTAATGTATACACTTAATGTGCATATTGCTTAAGAATTACTTTCATCACATCACACAATATTTGGTAAGTTGTATTTTCATTTAGTTTTTTTAGTTCAAAATATTTTAATTTTTCTTAAATTTGTTCATCAATGTGTTATTTAGTATTATCGTCTTTAATTTCCCTCATTTGGATTTATTTCCACTTATTTTTCTATTGTTGATTTATTGTTTAATTCCTAAATGATTTGACTATAGACATTGTTTAATTTTGATTATTTTAAATTTGCTAATGGTATTTTTCAATCCATTCTGACAATATCATTTAATTGATTAATTTATACCATTGACATTCAAAGTTATTGTTTATATATTTGGGTTAATATGTACCGTATTTGCCACAGTTTCCTACTTGTTATCCTGAATCTTTGTTCTTATTTTTTTCTTTTACCATATTTCTGCCTTTGTGGTTTTATCTGATTATTGAATGTGGTTCCATTTTCTCTCTTTTCTTGCTATTCATTTATATTTCTTTCTTAACTTATTTAAGTGGTTATCCTAAATCTTGCAAACTACATCTACAATTAATAACTATGACACTTTCACCAGTAGTTTGGATAACTATTCCTCCTTTTCATATAATATTATTGTTGTTGATTATTTCATTAATATGGAATTATATATATATATATGTGCACATAACAGCTATAGTATATAAACCTCTTTTGATATTAAAATATTGAACTAAATTTTTGTGATGAAATATCATAATGATTAAATAAGAAAAATAAAATATTTTATTTTACTTCACTCTTTCTTCAATTACTTATTTTATGTAGATCCTCATTTCTGATATTTATTATTTTCCTTCTATCTAAAGACATTCTAGGGAATACTTTTTATAAGTCAATCATTTCTGGTTCTGATATTTGCTCTGTTTCTAAATTTTGTGTTGGACCTTGTGGTGTATATTGCAATTTTTTTTTTTTTCTTGAGGGACTGATGTGTTGTTCCTGATAAGAAGAACTGCCATCAGTAGACTCTTAGTAATGGGGCGGTGAGGCATGGGAAGAGGAGAGACATTCTGTGGGCTGTAACTAGGTCTTAGTCTTTTGGTGAGCCTTATGTCTGTACTATAAACTTCATGTCTCAGTTTCTGCTTCTTTTCTTCCCCTTACCTGCCCTCTTCACTGGAGGAAGGTGGTTAGAGTGAAGTTAAGTTTAGCGTTTCCCTTCTGCCATGGGGAGGCCAGAGCTAGCTAGAGTTCAGTGTTTCTCTTCCCCCTTGCTAGTCCCTCTGATCATATCCCAGCACTCAGGCTCTGGTAACTCGTTCCTTCAGCACATAGTCTTTTTTAAAAATAATACAGTGCTCGGGAATATTTTGAAATGATTAATTTTCACCTTCTACTGCCAGAAGTATTGGGAAATTGTCCTTCACAATTTACCGTGGGAAACTCATTGAAAGGCTAGAGGTAATTCTCACATTATTGTGGAATTCACCCTATGATTGAGTACCCTACTGGTTTTAATTGTGCCCATGTTGAACTCCAGAAATTCCTTAATTATAGCTCAGGTTTTTCTACTTGGACAGCACTTCCAAAGGGAGTTTCCACTGAAGTCTACTTCAGTAAGCTCTGATGACATGTACTTACCCTTTCTCTGTCTCTTCAATGTTTGGGACATTAGTTTGCTCTAGGTCTGAAAAAGTATCAGTTTTTATGCATTTAAGATGAGTTGTTGGTTTTTCCAACTGTTAAGTTTTTACTCTGTTGTTAGGACAGAGTGATAACTTTCAAATTCTTTGTATGAAGAACCACCAGAAACTGAAATGCTCTTAAAAAGGTAGTTTTCTTTCTGCAACTATGGAGATATAAAGGATAAAATCACTGGTATAAAAGAGAGTTCTGCATACCTTATTATATAAAAGTTGATCACTAAAGACTGTATCAGCATTAAATTATTCATGTAATTCATTTGTGTAAAATTGCCAAGTCTTATCATTTCAGATATTAAAGTAAGCAAAGCAGGTTGAGCATTTAAGCTTTTGGTGACTAATTCAATCTCAAGACACTCAACATGGTGCTATTGTTTTGGATGGTACAACTACCAATAAACATGAGTGGAAAAATGGTTGGAGTTAAGGATATTGATGATCCCTTATATATCTCCAGTAACTCAGCAACATGTGAATTTTATATTACTGTCCTGATGACACATATGATCCTGACACTGAAATCATTTTTATATTTAGCTGAAAATTACTCAAATAAATAGTGATGAACTGGTAAATCTCCTATTTGCTGATAAATCCTATACTTATTGACAGATCTTAAATAGCACAGGTTTTCCTGGTCATTTATTCTTATATTAAGTACTGCATTTAATTCTGTAAGCAGATTTTAAGTCTGAGTTTCATGTTACATTCGATGTAACAGAGTCTAAGCAAAATTTTGTAAATTAATTAGAAATGTTCTCATATTAGTAAGTGCTCGCTTGGATTTGAAGCCAAATCAATGGGCACCTCAGTGGTAAAATATCACATTATGTGCCACACACAAATCAGCAAGAAAGAAATGATATTTCCAACTTTTTCAAAATTCTTGTGGGATAAATTATTTATACTATAGGCCTGGAAGAAGCTGCTTTACAAAACCAAAAAACAATATGCTCTTTTAATTTCTGAGACTATCTGAGAGTTTGGAAGTACTTGAGTGATATTTTAGAAAAAAAAAAAAATAAAAGTGGGAAATCCTTGTCGTCCAGCAACACCACTGATGGGTATTTACCCAACAGAATTTGAAAACTCTGTACAAGGAACATGTTCTACAAGTGCCAAGTCAATTGGATAAAAAAAAAAAAAAAAGCGGAATATATATATTCAATGGAATACTACTTGGTTGTTAAAAATGATGAAGTAACATCATGTGAGACAAATGAATTGATCTTGAAGTTATGACTTTAGAAGTAAACCAGGAGAAAAGAAAGAGGTATCAGAATACAAATGATGAAAAAAATATACTGGGAAAGTACAACAAAAACAAATTTTAGCTAGTGAAAAATATGCTTGATTACCAGAGAGACTGGTGGAGGGGGGAAGAAATACAGGAAGCAAGGGGAAAGGCATTGGGCTGGGAGTTGGCGGATGTTGAGTGAAGAATGTGCACATTTGGAGGAGTAAAATGTAATCCCATAGTTATGAAGACATATAAATATATATCTAGGCTGATTCATTTAAGCAGACATTTTTGTACAAATTATCTTATTGGTCCTGTATTATCAAGACAACTAAATACTAACATTTATTTCTTATAAAATGTAACTCCCAAGTGCAGCAACATAAGCAGCCCTAAACAGGTGAGTAGGTCAAGAAGATGTGGTACACATACATCATGGAATACTGCTCAGCAAAAAAAGATAAACTCATGCCATTTACAGCAATGTGAATGGAGCTGGAAGAGACTATGTTAAGCAAAATAATCCATGGTGTCATTGCATGTGGAATATAGAGAAATCAAACAAAAGTGAACCACAAACATTAAAAAAAACCCTTGAGGTGTGAGGTTTCCAGAAGGAGAGGGGTGGAATGAGAGGAAGAAGAGGGGGATCAAAGTGGACTATGGTGGAGGGCTTTGAGTGCTTTGGTGGTGGAAGTGCTAACAGCGACTTCACTTAGGATAGGGAATCCTATGTGTCAAAATGCTACCAACAATGTAAAACAATGGGACCTCAATTTGAAAAATAAAAATGTAATTTATTCAGGAATTTCTTCCTCCTCAAGTTCATTGTTTTTCTCTCATTCAGAAGCATTCTCCCAAGAAGACATCAAAGCAATTAATGACCTGATAAAAACATAACTCTGATCCATTGACATTCATGCCAAAGGCAGGAACTTGAGTTAGCAACAATTCAAATATGTATAAAATGTATGAATACTTTTATGCTGTAAGACTTCTTTACAATTTGTATTTTCTCTCTGCTACCTCTTGAACAATGAGTTCCATAAACTAGAATGAACTTGGTATACTCATTTATTTTACAAAAGTTTCTCAATCAAACTTCTCATAGGATAGAAATAAGCCCTCTTTCTCTTCACTTATATGTAGTCCCTGCAATTCTGTTGCCTACTTGAAATATAGTCCTATTTCGCATACTAAGTTTTATTATCTTCTCTTTTCCCCTGCTTCCTTCACAAATAGGGTGCCACTGTGCTTTCTCAGAAACTCACTGACATTTGTCATTCCATTGATGTAAACGTACTATTAGTCAATTCAAAATTCAAGGTGAGTTCATAACACTGACTTACAGAGGAGCATTACAGTATTTTCCATATCATTCTCAATCATATGCTCATTTTTCCCCAACATTGTACATTGAAATACTCACAATGATGCATAGATCCTTTTCCTGAGAGGTTACAATGCAGAGTGAAATAAGAATACTTTCTGGTAATATATTACTTGTCACACAGTGATTTCAAAGCACTTTGTTAACAAAGAAAGATTATTACCATCAATTTAATGGGAACTGAAACACATAAGTTAAATTACTTTTTCAAAGTTGAACAGAAAGTAAGTTACTATATTATGAACATAATTCATGTTCCTGTCATTATAGTGTTTAATTCTATCTAGTGGAACACACTTCCTTTCAGGCTGTCTTCTACATAACAATTTACTGCCCACTTGGCAGAGCAGAAGCTCAAATTCGTGGTTATCAAGGTCCCCCTTGTACGGAGGCAGTGTCTGGATTTACCTAATCACATGATGACATTACTTGGATTGGATGGAGCTAAACTGGAGTACTTTACTACACTGAACACTGCTCATTTTTCAAATGCCCATGGTTTTCAGTATACAGAATACAGGGTCATTATAGAAACTAGGAAAATCAAATAGTCAAAACTAACAAGAAAAAATTAAAAACACATGCACTTTTTCTAGCACCTGATAACAGACCTAATTTTGGTATTACTTCTTCAGTTATATGTATAAACATATGTGTGTGTATTTAAACATTAGGATTATAATTATATATAATTTGAATGTATCTCTTTTAACTTAATATTTTGAACATTAATGCACTTTTTCACAACACATTTTAAGTGTTATAATTTTCATATATATCTGTATAATATGTTTGTAAATATATATCTAATCTACTTTAAAATTTCATTAAAATTGATAAATTTTGTTGATTTTTATTACTGTTTAAAATTTTTCTAAGATCCTCATATATTAGTCAAATTATCAATCTATTCATCTTGGATTTGCTATTCTTTTTTTAAATATTGTTAAAAATATATGCACTATCCTAAGAAATTTAGTCACTTCTTTAAAACTTTTTTCTAAAAAATTAAGTTTGTAATATTTAAATGTAAGAATTTATTTATTTGGATTTATTTTCATTAATGTACAGTTTCATCAACCTCTGATATTAGAAACCAGACATTTACATTTTTTTAAAACCTTTCTAGGTGATTATAATATATAAGCTGCATTGAATACAAATACTTTATATAAAACATAAAATAGAAAAATTACATATATAAAAGTAGATATCAAAATTACTTTTTAAAACATTATTGTTATCAGTGTATAAATTTTCATCAGGTGTATATTTTTTTTCAGCTGAGTCCCGTAAATTCTAATGTGTAGCAGTTTTAGTATCATTGTTTAATAAAATGTCTTTCTTTTCTATCTTTCTTTCCCCAGTGAGGTATCATTATTTAATAAAACATCTTCCTTTTAGTCTTTATTTACCCAGTGACACCGGTATTGTTTAAGAAAAAAGTTCCATCTCCTTGCAGTGAGGCTTATTTTATATAAATAACTTTCTGACTAAGTAATGATGTAGGCTATATTGCATTAAAACCACAGTCAGTTGTCTTTATCATTTCAACATTTTTATAATCTGTTCTTTTCTTTGTAAGTTGTATTTGGTTTATAAGAATGTTCCTGTGTCACTTGAAACAAAGTGTTTTCTAATATGTTGTTTCAGAGTTAGTATGCATCTTATTTGTTATGTCATTGTAGTCGTCTGTGCCCTTAATTAAATTTTCCCCATCTATGGTTTGGATTGAAGCACCCTTTTTTGTTTTCTTTTATTTACTCTGTGAAAGTTGTAACTAGACTATTTGTTAGATACTTACTCTTAAAAGTAACAAACTTTAAATCATACTATCCTGGACCTCCCCTGGTGGCGCAGTGGGTTAAGCAACGCACTACGAAGCAAACCGCAGCCACTGCAGCACGAATTCGATCCCTGCTGCCGGCCCGGGGGGGAGGGGGGGACCCACATGGTGCAGCAGACCTCTCCTGCTGTGCCCACTGCTCCCCTCAGCAGTGTACTTCTGTTGATCTGCCTGTTCTGCTCCCGGCTCTCTGTGGTGAATCCTCTCACTCCCCTACACCTCTGGCCTGTACCCCAGCGCTTGTATGCATAAATAAATAAATCTTTAAAAAAATAAATAAATAAATAAATCATACTATCCTGACCCTTTTTTTGGTTTTTGTTTATTTTCCATATCCTATGATTTTAAGAACAAAATATTTTCCTTTTTTCTTTGTGATTATCTGATGAAAATTTTGTGACATCTATGATTTCATATTGTTAATTATTTTCATTTTCTTAATATTCTTACTTTAGGAATACTTTTGGTGGCATTTTACCTTGCGATACAATAGGAAAATGTTTAAAAAGATTAGTTAAACCTATTTGCCTTTATTGATATGAGAAAGTTTTTTTTTTCTCTTACATGTAATTTATTTTGAAAATATTCATATTTTTAATTGTTCATCTGGTTTATTGATCTGTTCTTATGAAATTTAGAAAAAAATGGAGGTTTTCTTGTGTTGTCTTCAAAATAATGGCTTTAACTTTCTTTGCCTTTAGATAGCATCCTTTGGTTTCTTAACGAAAATCAAAAATGCAAATGGTGCTTTTGTATATTCACATTTCCCACTCTCCTTCCCATTCAGTATAAATGAATAAAACAATTTTACTTAGTCTTTACTTTGGCATTTTAAAATTACATAAAGAATCTACTAATACCAGGTTCTAGTGGGATGTCTAGTCTTCAAGTTTTATGAATAATACAGTTAATAAGTTTACCCAGATGTTATTTTCCAACTTCTCCCTCCACTTTTTTTAAACTGTGCTATTTCTATATTCTTAGATCATTACATTTGTATATATTTTGTCACCACTTTCCTCATCTAAGATTTGTTTTCTTCTGACAGTTCTTTTGCTTTCACCTTGCAAGAGTACTGAAAACTGGTCTTTTCAAAAGCCCTTCAATTTTTTTATGTTCAAAACTGCTATCAGTCTTACTTAGTTTGGTGTCCATGGTGCTCTCCCTCTCAGCCCCACAACCAGGGGGTTTCATAGGTACTTTGTAGCATTTTCCATAGACCACACCTGGAGAAAGTCCAGGCCCAATCCTGATGAGGCCCTTTATTTAATTATATATATATATATATATATATATATATATAATATTTTCTGCATATCTACCTACTAGTTGTGTTCTTTATCTAAAGCCCAATGATTGTTTTATATAGTAACATCTGGGCTATGATGAGTCAGTTTACCCTAGGATATTACATCAACTTTCAATTTGTGAATGGGAATCTTTCATTTCAGGAAAGATTTCTTAAATTACATATTTAGATGGTTTATTCTGCTTTATTTCAGTGTCATTTAAAAATTTGTTTCATGGACACCTTAGATGCTGTTTTCTGTCTTAATCATGTTTCATTACTCCCTTGCTTTCTATTTCTTTGTCTTTTACTATGTCTTAATATCTTATGTTTATTCTTTATAGTTTACAATAAGATTCACACATAGGCTATGTGTTCAGCTAATTTTCTATCATTTTTTCTTGTGTTACTGTGTCTCTTATGTTTACAATGTTTCTTATTCATTTTTGGTAGGCATTGTATTTGAATTTCATGCACATTTCCTCTAGAATAATTAGATATAGATGATTGTTGTGAAAACAGATTAAGTATCTTGGAGAAGTGGTTAAGATGCAACAAGAGTTGTTGACAAGGGTGTAGTCAAAGGAAACTCACACACCATTGGTGTGAATGTAGAACAGTCCCTATGAAACCCAGTCTGGCGGTTTCTCAGATAACCTAAGATATACCTACCAAGTGACCCAAGAATTCCACAACTTGGTATCGTAAGGGATACGTGCCCTTCTATGTTCATTGAAACATCTTCTACAATAGTGGAGTTACAGAAACAATGCAAATGCCCAAGGATAGAAGACTGGGTTAGAAAAATGTGGTAAACACACACACACAATGGAACTACACCGCTAAAAGAAAATAAATGAACACTTGTCATTTGGGACAATATGGATGGAATACTAAGCAAAATGAATCAGAAGAAAGCAAGTGCCAGATGGCGTCATCAAAATGAGGAATATAGTAAAACAAAACAAATAGTCAGATAAAACCAAGCCAATGATAAAGCCTAGAAAACTGACAGAATTGAGACTCCAGGAGGGGTTGGAGGAGAGAGGCATGGTGAGCTATGTTGAGGGCTGTGGTGCCTTGATGATACGTGTAGTTTGAGAACATGAACTGAGGAGATGTAATTTATGCTTCCGAATTATCTATACAGTATTACCTCAATAAACCAGTATTAAACCAGTACTACCTCAATAAACCAGTATTAAACCAGTATTACCTCAATATAAAGTCTAGTATTCAATAAAAAATTCAAATAAGAAAAAAAATTACAGAAAATCACAAAAATATATATAGAAAAACACATGCCACAAGCAAACTATAAAAATGGCAGCAATTTCATAATAAATTAAACTAAACTAAATTTTGATAAAATTATAAATATGAAAAGACATTATATACTGGTAAAATGAAAACAACAATCAAGATACAATTGTCATAAATATGAAATCTAACAGTATAACTTAAAAACATAAATGCAAAATCAGATAAAATGGAGTAAATACCCTCATCAGCAATTGTGGCTTAGTAATTTTTCACAAAATTTTCAGAAATTGATAGATTCAAGAAAAATAATAGATATAATGGAATGACATGATTAAGGAGAATGACATTCTATGTATGAGTTGCATATAAAGTAATGATTTTATTGATATTGTAATTTTGTCAGAACATTTATATATTTATGCAATTTTTATCCAACTAACAGATTGCTCATTAGTCCCAAGAATACACAGACCATTCATGAACATTGTCATGTCCTTAACTGCAAAAATTGCAAAAAAAAAATGATAAAATAAAGTATTTTCTCTAACAGAATAATGGCATTATAAGTGAATATGCATAATTTAGCATTATACATGCATATGAATTTGAAATCTTACTACTAAATAATTTTTGAGTGAAAGAGCAATTAAATCTCAAAGGAAATTGTGAAGATACTAGAGCTAAATGACATGAAATTACTGTTGATTAAAATCTATGAAAGCTCAGCTAAACCGGTAGTATTTAGAATGAAATTCAAATTTAGGTATAAATAAACCAAGAAAAAAATTAAAATGAAAATACTAGAAAGGGAGAAACTAAATGATAGTCAGTTAAAAAGAGGAAATTATAAAGGTAAAAGTAGAAGTTTATAATGAAGATAATAGAATATTGAAGCTTTCAAAAACCTGTAAGCAATGATGCCAAATGTATTTTCAAATTGAAACAGAGAGAACTTTATAATGAAGCAAAAATATAAATTTTAAAGAAAGAGAAACAAGAAAAGTCATGTATATAAAAAATATAAATCATGAAATATTTAATCTTATTATTTTCTCCAATAAAATCCATGTCCCAGATAGCTATACAGTTGAATTCTATGAATACAAAGAATAATAATTTTCACTTGTACCACTTGCTTCAAAAGAAGCTAAGATCTGCCCTTTTATTTTAATGAGGCTAAGGTAACTTTATCTACGAAATTAGATAAAGATAATTCAGAGAAAGCTAGTTATAAACAAATTTTATTCCTTAATTCAATGTAAAAATCCTTAAAATAATCTGATTTTGAACTAAAATATTTATAACAAGATCAACTAGGTTATATACTAAGTGTATGCTATATAATGGAAGAATAAAAAGCCAACATAATCGATTATCTACTTAGTTTCATCAATATATGTACAAATAGCTATCTATTTAATCTGCATATGTACAAAGACGAGTAATTCTATTTGTATAAACATATGCTTTTCTCTCTCTTCATTTTCTCTATGACAGGCTGGTATAGATAATTGTTTCTATAACTATCTAATGACAACTATGTATCTGCATATCTATTATGCATATATAGTATTAATATTATTTTAAAAAGATATGTGTGAATATATAATATATTGCTTTCATAAGAAGAATGTAAAATAAATAAGTAGATGTATAATTTTTACTGACATTATTAACTATAAAAAAGATACAAAAGAATTAGGACACCTATTAGAACTAAAGGAAAGTATTAACATAGCTGGCTATGAGATCAATTTGGAAAAGTCTATAAGAAATATCTACACAAGGAATAACCAACTAGATAATATAATAGAAAATAAAGTTGCTGAGAATTAAGTTAACAAATAATGCATAGACTTTTATGGAGAACATATTAAAATATATTAAAGGATATAAAAGATATGAATAAATGCAGATATTTAAGATGTGCATAGAAAGGATGACTTAAGAGCGTAAAGATATTAATGCATAAATTTAATGCTTCTCAAAAGAAATTACAGTTGACTTTTTGAAGAATATGAGAAACTTTTATACTAAGTTTTATGTGAAAGAATAAAGGTCTATGAATATCTTAGTCAGTTTTGAAATTGAAGAGAAAAAAACATGGCTCTCATCTACCCTATCAATATTAAGCTATTATAGAAGTAAAAGTAGAGCAGAAATAATTTCTAGAACCAAAAACAGAATGTGATTGTGTGTGTGTGTGTGTACATAAATGGCTGTTTAACTGATATTTTGGTAATTATTTTAGAGTATGAAGAAAAATACAAAGATTTTTCCCACTTATTAAGTGAAGTCCATCTTAATTAAAATATATTTTTAAATAAAGGTAAAATTCAAAATATAACAACAACAACAAAAATGTCAGACTAACCTTTATAATTTGGTGGTACAGAAAGACATAAATCAAACTACACAAAGAGGGAAAATTTCAATAGTTTTAGCAATTTCAGATATAATGGAGTCAGTACCTAAGGTATTCATTGTCAATAGGTAATTAATAGACAGAAGGAAGGTATTACCAATGCCTAACATCAACAAAGAATTTAGAGCTAAAAAAATTACAAAGAATAACTGGAAAGGAATCTAAAAACAGAGAGGAAAACAAACAATAAGGAAGAATTATTTGATTTATCTCTGCTTTTCTTGAGCTAGCATTGGTTTTTACAGCACTGTATATGCTCTAGAGATATAAAATCACAACACCCCCACCCCCACAGAACCCATAGTCCTCCAAAATAGTCCTTTAGGCACTCTCCAAATTTTTCTCCCCCTTCATGCTTGTAGTTTGATATTCTCAATTCTATAGTCAGATTTCTAGAGTTTGTTATTGGTTTGGATTTATCTGACCCTTTGCTTTATTTCTCTGTGTGCCTCAGATAAATGAAATAATCTGATATTTATTTATTTAGACTTACTTCACTTAGCATTATCCCTTCCAGTTTCATCCATATTGTCACAAATGGCAATAATTTATCTTTTTCATCACAGAGTATAGTTCCACTATGTATACATACCACATCTTGCAAATCCACTCATCTGTCTTTGAGTACTGAGGTTATTTCCATAGTATGACTATTGAAATGATGTTTCAATGAACATAGCAGTCAATATAGCCATTCAATTAGTGCTTGTGCATTTTTTGAATAGTTATATGGGAGTGGAATTACTAAGTCATATGTGAGAACTATTTTTTAATATTTTGCAAAATTTCCATAGTGTTTCCATAAGGACTGGCAATTTATAGAGCTCTGTTCCCTCCTAAACCTTCCATAACTGTGTAATACAGCAAAGACCAGGTTGTCATCTGGCCTATAAGCCATAATGTATTCATGTGTCCCTGGTCCAAGCAAATCAAATACAGACTATGTCAGTTCTGTTTCTGAAATAACACCAGGAAGCATTTTTAGTTGTATCCTCACCACTTGGTCAATCAATATAAATTACAATATAGATCAGAACTTCCAGATAAAGATAAAGAAGCTTCAATTAAATCAGTGTTTTGTCTACTTTAATGCAGATGGTAGATTCATAGCACTAATGGTCTCATTTTTGTGCCTCTCAGCATGCATGCCTGTGATGGTATCCTTCCACTTTGATTTTGTGATTTGGTATATGATTTTCTTTGACCACAGTGATAATAGCAAAATTGATGCAATCAAGAAACATTCATATATTTCTTTCCTCTCTGTGTTCCTCCACTTTAAACATTAAATAAGCATCAGTATTTTTTAGAGAATGAGACACCATGTAGATGTGGGAGGACTTTTATATTTTTGGTATGTGGCACTGGGTGGGTAATACATTTGAGTAATAAGAAAACTAAAATGAGGGATAATTTGTATAGCAAAAATAAGTTCAAGTTGAACTATACTTTGTTTGAAGTACTTTTGGGTCACCAAAGTACATTGCTATAAAATTGACACTTTTACTTTCAGCTTGGAAATGTACAAAGCTGCAAAGATCAACATTCCTGTGCTTACAAAAAGAAAAAATCTGGACAACTTTGACATAAATGACATTCCTCTATCCTATAAAATACTCAGTTTAAAGAGTAGCTAAGTAGCTTGAAGTTTTCAGATAGTTGGAATGCTGCAGACAGAAATGGACATCATCATTCAGTGACTTGGGTAGAAAATACTGGATGACATACAAGTACGTTAGACATCATAAGTTTAAAAAATTGCTAAAGGCTGAATGTGGTCTAGCATGAGCATGAAGTAATGGGTACTAAAGATGTGGGGAGGGAGGTTGCACAGTCTTTCAGGTACTTCCAATACATCCCCAACCAGGCTGTCACAGAGAATATTGAAGAAAATGTCAAGAAACAGCCCCCTGTGTTACCAGCATTGGTACGAGAGCTTGATCCACGGACATTAAATCCATTTACTCTATCCCTTCTAAAGAATGAAAGTCTTTATATACAGTGGGAAGAGCAACAAAAATCTCTTATCACAAGGTATATTTTCTCATTGCAATTATGGAAAGAGAACAGAAGAACAAATGAACAAAAGCCAAGCACAACCTCTGAAGGAGGTTCATGGCATTTATATATAGGCCAAATTTCCACAATCCAGGATAGATTACCTAAAATCAAGGTATAATCAGCACATTAGAGTGGGTTCCACTGCTCCCCCCTCAGCAAGTTATTAAGTTGTGACAAAATAATAGTTGCATATATTTGAAGACGTATAAAAGAAAGATGTTTTCTGAGCACAGTTAGAGAAAACAGGAAACAAAGGAGAAGAGGGCAGATTCTGAGAAAATAAAACAAAACCACAGACTGAACACAGTTTCTTATTAAAGCAGTTTGCCCAACCTCAAAACTTGGCATTTTGGACTGAATACTTTGTTGTGGGGATGACTGTTGTGGGGGAAATATGTATTGTAGAGTATTTTTCACCACCGTTGGTCTCTTTTCTCACTGGATGACGCGAAAACCACCTTATATTTCCCCAGTGATATTCAAAACTGTGTTCAGACACCTCCCTTGCTTCCTGCAGGGGGGAACCTACTGCTCATTAGGACTGGAAAATATGTGACAGACCGAACATAATTATAACACCAAACCAAACTGAAAACCTAAGTAAATGTCTAATTTTGCAAAACCACACTAAATGTCTAGCAGAAGAAAAGGCATGTTGACTTCCAAGTATCTATGCTCCTAGACAAAATGTTTGACTTTTAACACAAAACTAAGAAGCATAAGAATAAGGCAGAACAAATATTCTCTAAAGGGACAAAGTAGTCAAGAGAACTTTACTCATATTTGAAATTAATCATGTTGAAAGAATTTACCCATAAACAATATATTAAAAGATTACCCATAATCAATATATTAAAAGTTAGGATAAAAAATGTAGACATGTACTACCAAATGAGTAATTTCAGAGCAGGAAAGGAAATTATAGGAAATAATAAAAAATGCAAGAAATCAAAATCAGAGACTGATAAATTTCTTCAATGAACTTATCAAATAGATTCATCTCAGTTAAGGCAGAAATAGTGAACATGAAGATAGGTCAATAGAAACTGCCCAAATTGAATTACAATGAGGCAAATGATGAAAATCTCTAGAATAGAGGGCCAAAGTTGTGGGACAGTGTTATATATTGGAGCATATATTAACTAGAGTGAAATGTGGGCTATGAAAGAAATGTTTTAAAAAAAGAAAACCTAAGGATTTATGAAAGTTAACAATAAACCAAAGATCTAAGCAATTTAGAGAGCATCAAACAAGATTAAAACCTAAAACATGCAACATTATCTATGTCAAATTCAAACTCTTGGAAGCCACAAAGACAAAATATTGAGAGTAGACAGAGAAAAGAAATATATACTGTTCATTATGAAAGAATGATAAAAACTTACAGGAAATCTCTTGTCACAAGCCATGGAAGACAAAAGATGACACAGGTACACTGATAAACTGTTAAAGGAAAAACAAAAAACATGTTATTCCATAATTCTATAACCAATAAACATATCCTTCAAAAACTAAGGAGAAATATTATAATTGATAAGTTACCTACTCTTTAGTAAGGTTCAAAGATAATACATTTAACACCCAACAGAAATTTTATCTACACTAGCAATGATTATAAGAAGAATAAATCAATAAAAATGAAATGCACAATCAAATTTGTTCCCATTTGTATTTGATCTAATAGAACTGATTTTCAAAACCAAAATAGTAGGAGTTTTGTGTATATTATTCTACATAAAAAAGTTTAAAAAATGGACTGCACAGATACAGGGAATGTAAAATTATGAATATAACATTGGAAAGCCTTCAGATTACCTATGAGGCAGAATTATTTTAAAGCTGACACATTAATTAAAATGCTTACAATGATATTTAGGTGACCAATAAAATCTTTACTTTTAAAAGCTGTATAATAAATAGAGGAAAAGAAACAGACTAAGAAAAGATCATTTATTTGGCAAAACAAAAAGAAAAGAGAAGAAAACAAGTAACAAAACATAAATTATTTTAAAACCTAATATTCTAATCCAAGTTTTGGAATAATGACTTTGAATGTGAATGTTTTAAACATTAATTAAGAGATACTAATAATCATATTAGAAAAAATAAACCAAGCCCTAAGTATGTCTGTGGAAATATACATTAGTGTAAAAATATGAATAATTTAAGTATAACAAGTGCATTAACAGACCATGCAAAAATCTAATGAAAATAATGCTGGAAGAACAATATTGAAATTAAAAAAAAAAACTTAAAAGACTATCATTAGTGATATGTCTGAGTGTGGCAGTGATATTTGATGTCATGAAAGGAAATTATATATACAATGTACAAGAAAATCATTGATATAGACTCATTTATATATTTATATAAATCTGCTCTACATAATTTTTAAAAATAAGAGAAAAGAATAATGAGATCAGTCCCTCCTTGGTGGCGCAGGTATCAAAAACAAGCTATGATCAGTCACTACAGGCTGAGTTTGGTCCCCAGCCAGGGAGCTAATCCACAAGGCATATCAGACCTCTCCTATCTCTCCCGCTGCTCCCCTCAGCAGTGTATTACAGTACACCTGCCTGTTCTGCTCCCCACATTGTCTCTGATGAATCCTCTCACCCTTGCCCCAGCACCTCTGGCCTACAGTACTCCACCTCTTGCATATACAAGTAAATAAATATTAAAAAAAAAAAAAAGAATAACAAGGACCAGTAGGAGAACCATTATGAAACCCACAATGAAAATATGTAACTATGAAGGCAGAATCAAATTATATTCCCAATATATGATGCAAGCATACTGAAGGAGACAAGGAAATAACTCACCAAAATAACTTTGTAAATATGGTTACTAAGTACTATTAGGCTAAAAGAAAAAAAAATGTACAAAATTACTCTGATTGGTAGGTTTATTTTTTCACAGGAGTTCAGTCTAGAAATTCTTACTATTTTATATTAATACAATTTATGAACAACAAAAACATAGGTAATACGTAAGGAAAACAAGGTTTCTCCTTGCTTTTAAGAAGTTAAAAATAAGTAAAATAGAAACGGTTAGAAAGAACCCTGGGGTTGTATGTAACAATCAGTGATATCAGTCACATTTAGATAGATAGATAGAAAAACAGACAGGCAGGCAGGCAGGCAGGCAGGCAGGCAGGCAGGCAGGCAGGCAGGCAGACAGACAGACAGACAGACAGACAGACAGACAGACAGACAGACAGACAGATAGACAGATAGATGGATAGATAGATAGATAGATAGATAGATAGATAGATAGATAGATAGATAGATAGATAGATAGAGTGATCGATAGACCAAATATAGAGTATATGTGTGAACATGGTTAGTATAAATACAAATATTTCCTAGTGTATTTGTCTGGAGAGACTAAAATCAATGAAACTTCAGTAGCAATAAGTACAGATGTTGGTCTATAAATAACTATTTTCCAAAAAGGATCTAGGACTCCTTGGGGAATGTTTAAATCTTGAACCAGGCCAAGAAAATATCAGAAGACTAGAGGGTCATATGGGACTAGAAAGCACAAAATTGTTTTGAGAAAAAAAATAAATAGATGGAATGCCTGTTAAAATAACATAGGAACTAATAAAAAAGAAACAGAATGGGCCAAGTTGAAACAATTTTAGCAATAAAATATGATAGTATTACTTTATTAACCACAATAGATATTCATGAGTCTATCCCAATATAAATAAATAATTGAATAAATAAAGTAAATGGAAACATGATGATAAGTATTCCTTAAAGATTTCCAGTTTAAAAAAAAATGTGATAAGGGCCTGAGCAAATTTTTGAAAAATCGCTATTAGAATGCCACAGTAATGATTCTTTCAGTATAAGGAAAAACAATCCATTTTAAATGCTATCCTTAGTGGGTAAAACTTTAATATTATTTAAGGTACATCCTCATGACTTTAAAGTGTTTGTGACTGCTTGTTGATATTAGCATATGTTCAAAAATTATTTCACAGTTCTCCCTTTACACATTGAAGTTAAATCCTCTCTTACCGTGTATGGGAATTAGGTCCTTATCGCTTAACAAGGGGACATGTTAAGGGGGAAACTTTACAGTGGAGAGAATTGAATGAAACCCCTTCACCCAGTGACCGAGAATAAAGCACATAGAAAGGCATAGAGAGGATGAGAGAGGAAAGAAAATTAATCTCTCTCTTTTTTAAAGATTTTATTTATTTATGCATACATGAGCTGGGGTATAGGTCAGAGGTGGAGGTGAGAGGATTCACCAGAGACAGAGTGGCAGACTCTGGGGTATAGGTCAGAGGTGGAGGTGAGAGGATTCACCAGAGACAGAGTGGGGAGCAAAACAGGCAGACTGACTGAAAATACACTGCTAAGGGGAGCAGTGGTGAGACAGGAGGGGTTTGCTGTGCCATGTGGGTCCCCTTCCCAATCTGGATCGAACTCGCACTTCAGTGGCTGTGTAAGCTTCACAGTGCAGTGCTCCATGGGAGGTCCAGGAAATTCATTTCTATGCTATTTTTTCAAATGTTCCTAAACTCAGTGTAGCCATGAGACACACAAGACTTTCTATGAAGTAACTGACGAAAAATGTGAAGGTCATGAATACACAAAGATCCAGGAATTGTCAACTGAAGAGACTGAGGTATATGATTACTGAATGCCTTGCTGAGTTCTGTTTTGGATCCTTGTAAAGAGAAAGAACTTTGGTAGAAATCGAGTGAAATCCAAATAACATTTGTAGTTTAGACAATATCATTGTACCACTGGTGCCTCCGTGGTGGTGCAAGGGGTTAAGTTGCAGAACTTGAAGTTATCCACAGCCACTGCAGCAAGACTTCCATCCCTGGCCAGGGTGGTGACCCACATGGTGCAGCAGACTGTTCCTGTTTTGTCTGTTGCCTCCCCTCAGCAATGCATTTCAGTAGATCTGCCTGTTCTGTTCCCCACTGTCTCTAATGGATCCTCTCACCCATACCCCCTGCACATCTGGCCTGCATCCCAGCTCTTTTATGTATAAATAAATAAATCTTTAAAAGTATAAATAAAATGTATATCGTTGTACTACTGCTAAGTTCTTAGTCTTGATAATTGAACTGTATTTACAGAATATGCCAGCATTAAGGTGAAACTATCTCACATTCTACTGTATTTACAATTGTGTGAGTTTAAAATTAATTTCAAAATAAAAGTTGAGGGCTTCCCTGGTGGCACAACAGGTTGAGCCCCGCGCTGTGAAGTATCTGCAGCCCAGCAGTGCAAGTTCCATCCCCAGCCAGGGAGGGGACCCACATGGCACAGCAGGCCCTTCCTACTTCACCAGCTGCTCCCCTCAGTAGTGTATTTCTGTCCACCTGCCTGTTCTGCTCCCCACTCTGTCTCTGGTGAGTCCTCTTACCTCCCGTGACTCTGGCCTGTGCCCCAGCTCTTGTATGCATAAATAAATCTTTTAAAAAATAAATAAAAAGTTGAAGAACATGTAATGAAAATATGGCAGCGTAATTCTGGAATGTGGATAAAAGATTAGAACTAGTTATGTAAATTTTAGGGTTACAATTGCTAAAACTTAGAAGGAAAGGAAATTCAATCACCCAGGAAGAACATGAATACTTTTTAAGAAAAGAGCTAAGACTTCCTTTTCTGGAACAATCAGGTCTCCTCAGAATTTTAGCAAATGGACATTCCAAAAACGCTCTACCTATGTGTTTAAGAACATTATGGGCATGGTGTAGCTTTAAAGACTGAAGACACATTACCTAAATTTGATCCCAATTTCAGATTGAGAGAATAACTTCAACTCTTAAAGTTAATTCATTTTATATTACAAGTTATATATAAATGAATAAAATAATTATATTTAAAATAAAGGTGATTGCTTTCAACTTAATGGAATTCTTGTCAATGATGTTATGGGTAAAGCACTTTAGCACAGTATCTAGTGCCTAATAGTTACTGTTTAATACTTATTTTGAAAGACAGAAGTCTAGAGAAAGTGAAAGGTATTTAGGGTTTGATTCCCTTGCTAAATGCTCTTGATTAATTTTTATTATAATTAAAATGTGGTGGGTTAATTTGAAGAATTCCAAGGGAATAAGGATCAACGTTCAACATGCTTGTTGAGGTGCCTCCTACTTCCAAAACGATTTCTCAGTGACTGGTCTCTTTGCTCTTTTATCAAACACAGGGATCCTATCAGCACAGTTAGGAGAAAGCAGAGAGATCAGGCCCGATTTCTGAGGCAATGTCTCTTAGGAGACAATGTTCTCTTTGGACACAATGCCTCATCACCCCACTTATCTCACTTCTCAAATTATTACTTTGAGCACATACAGTTAAATTTTGGAATGTCTCCAAATCACCAATGCTTCAAGCCTCAAATAACATATTTGCCCTTCCTTAATTATAGATTTTTAAATTAAAGGTTTATAATAGCAATAGGACCTTTGTGCAGTTGTCTTGAACCTGACAGATGTAGTATATGTAATGACAAGATTTATTGCCTAAGTAAACAGTCAAGAAAGCCTATAATGAACTGTAGCAATCCAGCCAAGATGTAATGGGGACATGAATTAGCGCCTCATTCTCCCCTTGAAGGCTGCATGGGTTTTGTGCTCCAAGAAGGGCATAAGAATTACTATTGTTATTTAAAATGGAGTAATGATGACTGAAATTAGAATTTGACTTGAAATTATTCTGAAATTTTAATGAAAATTTCTATTGGGTGTTTATGCCATGTAGAAGTTTAGAATGTCCGCAAATACATCCATCCATGTACTAAAGTCACTCAAAAGATGGTTAAAAGAAATATAAACCTTCCCTACTTTCAATGTCATTTTCTAATAATTTAACTGCAAGACATTCAGACACTCAAGACTGAGTATCAATTGACTGGAAAGAGCTTCCTTTTGGTCAGGGAAAATAATTCATATATCAATGTTATCTTAAGTGATTCCTTTGAGTGATGATATGTAACCACCTGGGAACAGAGAAGTGAACCCTATCGGACTAAGCTGCACATTTATAACTATTGGGAGAACTGAGCCATGATTGTATATTGTGTGCCTGGTATAAAATAAGTCCCCAAACTTTTCTGAAAGTGGCTTAATGCAGTGACATAAAGTTTCAGATACTTGAAGTCCTCAAGAATCAGAACTTTAGGAAATAATGCCTTGTGATCATGATTCCTTCTCTACTACATTTGTCAGTTTCTACCACATGCAAGTGAGAAGGCCAAGCTGCATAGGCTTTTCTTTTAGTCTCCATTCTGGGTTCTCTGCAGTGTCTCCTGCGTCAGTAGAACTAAGCGGAGAATTACAGAGTGGCGAGTAGAAGCTATGCAACAAACATTCTGGAAGTGTTAAGTTTCCATGTTACATGTTTCATTCAGAGGATGTGGACGGAACATGTTATAGTGGAATACCTGAGTGTAATCAGAATATAATACCTCCCTTGTCTTACCACCATGGGGGGACTTTGCAATTTCACTTTAGATTCCTCTAAGCTAAACTCTGTCCTAAGGTCAATTATCCCCTCATTACTGAGTCTCCCTTTTCCGCATTTCCCAGATTCCTAAAAAAAAGTCATGATCAAAGGCAGAGCTGGACTAGTTAACACTTTCAATACTCTCCAAGAATCTAAATTACTTTTATTATATTCTTGTCCCTTGATCATGTATTATAAGAAATATTCCATAAAAACTAGAACCCTTACTGCACAATAAAAGCCATGGTTTCTGTTGGCAGACTGTAATTGAATACTTACAAGTGTGTTCTACTACTACTAGTGTGACCTTGAGCAATTTCATCTTAATTCCTTCATTTTCTCTTTTTTTAAAGATTTATTTATTTATGCATACAAGCACTGGGGTACAGGCCAGAGGTGTGGGGGGGTGAGAGGATTCACCACAGAGAGCGGGGAGCAGAACAGGCAGATCAACGGAAGTACACTGCTGAGGGGAGCAGCAGGCACAGCAGGAGAGGTCTGCTGTGCCATGTGGGTCCCCCACCCTGGCTGGCAGCAGGGATCGAACTTGTGCTGCAATGGCTGTGGTTTGTTTCATAGTGTGTTGCTTAACCCACTGCGCCACCAGGGAGACCCTATTTCCTTCATTTTTGATGTGGTGATGAAGAACACATCCATCTCAGAGATTATGTGAGAGAAATAATTGTATAAATGGTTTATGAGCATGACCAAACACACAGAGAAACAATCAAAAATTATAATTTCAAAAGATATAGTTCAAAAATTAGATTTAGTTTATGTATTCAGCTATTTTCTTTTCAAATAACAAGAAACATGATTAAAGCTGCCTTACAGAGAATAGGGCATTTACTTGGTCCTATAAGTGAATGGGACATGACACATAAAGATTTTGTCATGGCTTGATATAGGGTTTTATTCAGGTTCATCAAAATTTGCTTTTCTCTTTCATGTCTTAGATCTGTGACCTCTGTGAAGATAGACGAGTGTTGAATATACTAACAAAGTGTTTCTCCTTGAACCATATTTGAAATGAAATAAATGCAACACTATAGACTTATCCATAATTTGAGTCATCTGGTCTGAGTTACAGCGAAGGCTTTTGTCAACTGATATGAGTGCATGGTAAGAAAAAGATAGTCTCAGATAGAAGTTAAACCAGTGCTCAGAAAGGATAATGCGTTCTAGGCTGCAGAAATCATGATATCCATGACAACCTGAAAATAAGAACATAATAACATAAATATGCAAATAATTATATATTAATGAATTAACAGGGACAAGAACATGAACACACTACAGAAATGATGAGAATATATTAAGATGATTTATGAGGTGTTCTATGTTTTACTCCTATATTTAATGGTGCTTCACAATTTTGAAAATTTCCACACTGATTCTTTTTGCTTCTTTTTAACAATTTCATTTTTTCTTCATAGCATCGTATGAGAGACCCATGAGTTCATCTTCATGTTTGTGCTTGGGAGGAAATTAAGACTCAGTTTTGTTAAGCAATTTTTCCTAAGGCTATACAAATAGCTTGAAGCAGAATGAAGATTGGAATCTATGTCTACTAACTTGTAATCTGGTATAATGTTCATTATATCACTTTATAGTATTAGATGTAACTATAGTTTCACATCCTGGGAAACTGTCAGGAGGAATGGATACTTGTGTAAGGTATTGAGACTTTTACAAGAAAAATGAAATGGGTGGCAATTGGTAAGCACTATCTGTTTGATGCTTTAGAATTTTACTATATGACTGCTATAAAAATCATGCCACTCACTCTAGAGTGGGCAAAAAACTTAGTTAATGGAAAAAATGATTAGAGGTAGAAAGCTGCTCAGCAGCTCTAATGGTCTCAATTTTGTTCACAAAATAACTTATAAACCATTCATAGTATTCTACCAGTACCTTCTTCTCTTGATTTATAATCTCTTTTTTATGGGTTCAGAATGGAATCAATGGTCTGGAAGAGCACAGGAGGGTAATGTTTCCCAGAAGAGATGGTATTAGAAAAAAATTTGCTGCCCTTGCAGCTTTTGATGCACTTTCTCATTGGTCTACAGGTTGTTTTCTTCCCTGACTATGATCTGGAAATGTACAACCAGAGGATCTCAATAAATGCTCCAATGTGTGACCGACTAATTTTATTAACATCAGTTCTCTCTGAAATGATGCTGCATTTACTTGCTAACAGAAAGAAGAGGCATGTAGGAGGCAGCTGTGGGTGCAGCTCTGTGACTGGGAGAAAAGAACTGCCGCCCATGAGAATGGGCGCTCTCCCAGGTGAAGCAACCATGCTTCACATTTCTTGTGAATAAGAATTTCAATGGGGCTGAATGCTAGTGATCTGACCTTCCTTTAACAGTAATCCTATCATGAAGAAAAGACCCATCATGTTTATATTTTGAGGGTTTTTTTGAATTACTGACGCCTTGCTTATAAGAAGACAATTTGCTTTGCCATTTACAGCCTCTTTTCCAGACCTCCTCCTTTAAACTAGTATAAAGCATTTTCAAAAATTTTGTTGGAATTAATGGGTGTATCCAAACATTACCTCTATTAAAAACAAATAAATATAATTAAAAAAATTACAATTAGGTGTCCCTGTAACTCTTGATAAAGAGTAACCTTAACCCTATGGGAATTTAATAAACTAGTTTCCAGTTATCCCAAATAGTCATCCAGCCATTAATTCAGCCAACAATTATCAACTCTTCAGAAAAATAAATTCCTGGAACATGAAAGATTTTCTTGCCATAGCCCTTCCAAAATGTCACATTTGGATTTTACTTGGCAGTTTTTGTTTTCTTTCCTCTAGACAGTTACTTGTCTTCAAAAAAGTATATCACTATTCTATTTGAGAGAATACAATTATTTGTCAAAATCTGTCATATATTTGTCACCCCTGCTATGGGACACAGCAATGGAAAATAGTCGTAAATGTTGTTTTAAATATGTGATTTATATCAGCATTGGCCTTAGGGTAATTTAAATCATTTTTGGCAAAACAGCTAATTTTCTCTATGACTTATGTCTGGTGGTTATAAAAATGTAAAAAAGAATAATTATCAAGTAGCAAGCTCCTATATTGTGCTATGATTATGTTTTAAGGAGTAAGAATATATATCACTTAGTGAATTATAAATGCAAAAATAAAGTCTAATGTGTATGATGCAACTTCAGATTCTGATATATAGGGTGATCAGACATCAGGCTGGATGTTGTCTTGCTAAATTAAGCAAAGGTGAAATGAAGACATCCTAAGAACTTGTTTGAGGATGACAATACTCCAGATGCCACAAAACTTGCTTGTAGATGACAAGGCTCCAAATGCCACAAAACCTGTGATGACCAAGAGGGAAGCACAGTCTACTGATTGAAACTAATCCCATCCATGCTCCAAGAATGACTACTAAATGCAGTCACAGGCATCTGTTGTATTATTGCAGGAAGAAGAACAAATTCACACTTGACCAAGCGAAGCTGCAACGAGATCTATAAATCAATGTGAGTTGGGTCTCTGTTCTTCCAGCAGATGAGCACAGTTGCTGGCAACTCTGATGGCTTATGAAAGTCATTTTTTGCTCTACCTATTAGTGTAAGAAAACAGATTTTCATTAACTGCACTAGGAGGTGAACATCTCTTTTCCTGCCTGTCCTCTCCCTGCTTCTCTCTGTGGCTTCTGAAGGCAGAGACAAAGCTGGCTGCCTTCTAGTTCAAGTTCTCGTCTAAAGTGCATGCTAAATGGTTGTGAATTTGTCATTATGTACTTTTCCTGTGGAAAGGATCCAGAGACTACACTCTAGTTTCGTAATCCTCCCCAAAGTTAAAAGTGCTGGTCCAATTCAGTGCTATTGCCTCACAAAGGAAAGGAATAAACAGCTCTCAAGTGATACAGAGTGCCAAGGCTGACATAGGCAGAGGCACAGGCAAAGACTAGGCCTCTGCACAAGGCTTGCCCCCCTTATAGCTGCTACTTCCACAAAAAGACTAGCCTTCCTTGCTGTTTTGCCAGTGGCAGCTCCAAGAATTAAAAAAGAACAGAAAAAGTATAAGAGGAAGAAATAGAAAGAAAAAAGACAGCTAGGAAGGAGTATTAGAAATACAATGTTCTCAAATAGTCAAAAACCTGTGTCTTCTTGTATTAGCACATTTACAAATTTTGTGTTTAGGATTATTATTTAAAACACAACTCTCTTTACACAGTTAACTATTCAGGATTACCTTTTTTGGAGGTGGTTCTAGACCATTTCCTAGATTAATTTATATACAAAATTTCTATGTTTATTCAGTAAAAAAAAAACTTGATAAAATATATGTAATCAACACATGCTGATCAACTGAAAGGAAACATAAAATGGGTTTATCTACCTTCATTTCTTTTCCCCTAATAAATTTTGGAAGGTATCACTGTGAAATTAAAAATAATTTTAATTTTAGTAGAAATTTAGAAGTTGATTCCAACTCTCCTAGGTGACTTTAAGGGGTTCAAGACTTCAGTGGAGGAAGAAACTGGAGGTGTGGTGGAGACAGTAAGAGAGCTCGAACAAGAAGAGGACTCTGAGATGTGACTGGATTGCTGCAATCTCACGTTAAAAGCTAATGAAGGAAGAGTTGCTTCCTATGGAGGAGGAAACAAAGTGGCTTCTTAAGATGGAATTTACTCCTGGTGAAGAGTCTGTGAACATCGCTGAAATGACAACAAAGGATTGAGAATACTGCATGAAGCTTAGTAGATAAAACACCAGCTGGTTCTGAGAGGACTGACTTCAATTTTGAGAGAATTTCTACTGAAGGTAATTTACTATCAAGCACAACAGCACATGACAGAGAAATCTTTTCTGAAAGAAGAGTCAATAGATTTGGTCAAATTCTTTGTTTTCTTATTTCATGAAATTGCTGCAGCCACCCCAAACTTAAGCCACCACCACCTGGTCAGTCAGCAACCAACAACATCGAGGACAGACTCTTCCACCAGCAAGAAGATCACACTCCACTGAAAGCTCAGATGAGGGTTAGCACTTTTAGCAAGAATTTTTAGGATATGTGTGTGTGTCTGTGTGTATATATGTATGTACATGTATGTATGCACGTATATATACACACACTAAATATTTAGACACTAAGGTACTACACAATTAATAGACCATAGTACCACGTAAATATAACTTTCATATGCACTGGCACAGAAAAAGATGTATGTGACTTACTCTGAGCTATTTGTTTTATAGCAGTGGCCTGGAGCAGAACCCACAATAGTTCTGAGGTATGTCTATATATTAACAAGTTCACCATTCAGTCACTCACTACATAGGGATTTTCTTAAGAACCCAATTATAAAAAACCTTGACTTAGTCAAAACTCTGAAGTAAACAAATATAGATATAGTAAACTTATTTAGACAAAGCATTTAAATTTTAGGGGAAAAGTAGCAAAAAAATCTTAAATTCTGCTAAATTTCAGGTGCTTGATTCAGCTTAAATTGAATTGATTCATCTCTACTTTCCAAAATCTTTGCCTGTGAAACTAGAAATTTATTTTCAGAATGATGATCCTTAGGCCCTGTGAAATTCACATTGAGAAAACTTGTTGTTTTGATCTTTTGATTAGTATATGGGAGGTAAGCCAAAGTAAGACTTTAGATATGGTTTTGATGCTCAAAAGTATAAAGTGTACCGTCTGTAATATTGTTACAGGGCAACCCTAATATAAAATGGGTTTCCCTCACTGGGTCCTCACCAGCGCACTCAGAGGACTTTTATAATAAGTCCCAACTTCAGGTACACATGACAAAAGTTACTAACGGGTTTTATTTTACGAAAGAAGGGGAATAAAATAGTAATAATATTAAGGGAAAGAGAGGGATACAAATCCGTAAATATCCTACCAGATCTTCTAAGCAATGGCGCATTGAGAGCTGGCTCCGAGTCACGGGAGATGGCTCCAAAGTAAGAGAGCGCCCAAGGCTCACCTCTGGTTTCATAGCCAGACTGGCTGCTTAACTCCACCCTCAGGTCCCAGTGATCCACTCTTCGATAATCATCTTATCGGATTTGTGGTTCTGGAACACTGGTGGTCTGGAGTGGGGGTTGGAGTCCACACACCCATCTGTGTAATCCATTCAGGACTACCTTTCCCCCTAACAATTTAACCAGTATTTTTTAATCTAAACTATATTATCAATCGTATGATGTTCTAAAAATATCATATGACACCGGTTTTGACCATCTAATCTCAAACCTGTCTGCGGGACCCTACAGCAGTAAGATGGACCTGGAAGAGGTGTCCCTGTGGCGAGTCAGGAGCCTGCACTGAGTGGCTGCGTAAACACCAGATTGAGAATGAACTCGAACATCCCTACCTCATAGGTCAGTGGTCAGAGACTCATAAAAATCACTATCCAACCATCTATGTTAATTTTAATGGATGACAACTAGTTCTAGATCCAAGTCTTAACTACTAAAGAAAGTATCTTTATGGGGAAGGGATATACTTTAAATAATAAAAAGACTTGCCCATTCCACTAAGATTAGCTAAATAGCTAATCTTACTCTACTGTGATTTTCCAAAATAGTGAAAATCCTGTGTTTTGTTCCAAACCCTGTGTGTGTTCTAAACAAACACTTCCAAAAAAATTACTGTAAGCAGTTAAGGTTACAGGGTCACTCAAGGTCTCATTCTGAATGGATATATAAAAGGGGGGAGGAGAACTTTGTAAATCATGTAGGTTACAAGACTGAAAAGAAAATCCTTTGAAGAATAGGTCATTGGTTTTGATATTAGGGAATAAGGTATGAGATGCACTTTGAGGAACTGTAACCTAACCAAGCAGCTCACACATAGTGGTTTTCATTAAAAAGTTGCCATTTATCTTATCATGGCGAGTTTATCTTACCATGAGCTGTCATTGAAAGGATAGGGAAACACTGTGACTTACTGCAGCACAGCAGATATCAAAAAAAGACAGATGGCAACTTTTTAATGACAGACACTGTTCTCCAGGGCTTATTCACGTCTCCAGATTCAGGAGCAGCCGCCATCAATACCGACCTCTGGGGCTGAGCTTGAAAGGAGACATTAATAGTGTGTATTAGCATTAAAATCTGGAAATCTTAGAGAAAATTTGATTTCTTTTGGAATCTGTCCTAGTCACACTGAAAAATATAAAGCATAATGATAAGACATCCATTTATATTTTCATGTTTTAACTTTAGCCTTGTATGAATTTATTTAAAAAAATATTTGTGGTTTTTCTGGAAAAAAAAAACAAAACAGATAAAGCCTGTGATTTCAAGCCACAGAATTTTGGAATCGATATGCTCTTCACTGATTTGCAAATTCTTTATATATAATGTGGGTAAAATCAGTGTCCCTAACTCATGGGATTGTGTTATAAACTCAAAAAGATAAAAAGTATAACAATAGTGTTATTGTTATTGTGCTTATTCTTTATTAATAATGTTTGCTGTGTTTTATGTAGTACTGAACAAATTAGACCTCAGTTCTCTCAATAAGGAAAACTATTCTCCTCCAAAGGAATGGAGATCATTTTAAACATTCTATATTTAAATCAGTCAGTTAAATATCAGACTCCATAGATCCCACTTCTGTAGCCAATAGCAGTCATCCTTTGTTCTTTAGTCCCATATAGTGTCACACATAGAGAGAACTTTTCCTATTTTTCCTGAGTCTTCCTTCCCACACAGGCTTGTTCACAGTCACCTCTCTCTCCACTGAGAACACCTGTTACTCATGCCTTGTCCTTCACACACTGCATGCTGTGATTTTGTATCTGAACCTTTCCCTGTCAACCAAATATCAATTCTCTGAAAGAATTTACTATATATTTTTATGGATTTCTGAACTGCCCTAATTCAGTGTGAAGTAAGAAATTAGAACTCATTGATGATATGTTAATATAAGTTAAATTATTAAGACTAAATTTACAATACTGTCAACCTACTTGTCTTCCTTACACTCTTAAATTGAACAATGTGATGAAGAGAGAATGTACTAGACTAAAAAATATTCAAACCTTCATTTAGACCTGACTTCTAGAAAAAACACTTGTTATTTATAGAATTCAGTTTCACTATTGTTGAATGACCAGATTGAATGAGTGTCTCTAAGATTCATTCTAGAGTTAGTACTATTATATATTGTTTCATTAAGTTTTATACCATTTGGAATGCACAAACAAACTTACAAATTTCAATGTGCATTTCAAAAAACTTGACTGAGTCTATGCTCTAACCACATATACTAACATTGGTTATAGTCCTCAAAATTGTAAATGCATTTAATTTATGCATACGATCCATATCACCACTACTTGTTTTACTTTCAAACACAGAATAATACTGCAAACAAATAAAACCCAAAAGGTATTTCCTTTTGACAGCTTTTAATTCCTTTCAGTGTTCACTTGGAGCATTTTTCTCTATTTCACAATTTATCAGATGCTTAAAAACTCTGAAGAATGAAGTTTACTAATTGTCCATTAGATGCCATGGATCTTTCATCTATTTAAGGATGTCTCCTTGATGCAGCTCCTCTCATTAGACAGAGCTGTGAGCTTTGCTGTGCACTCACAGATGGTATCCTGGCTTCTGCAGCAATGGGCACTTAAGCTCCAGGAAGCCCTGTTTAGATGGGGATGTTTTAATAGAGCAGTCCACATCCAACCTCTCACTCTTGTCTAAGTACCTGCTGGTGTTGATCACTTTGCTTCCCGCTGCTCTAAGTGGAGTCATTAAAAGCAAAGCAACTTTCAGCACGATTGGGAAAGGGTAGAAACTTCCTTCTCTTGAAGGTCAGCTTCACCAGATAGTTTACCTGTTCATTTCCATCATCTCACTCATTAGGAAGAAAATCAGGCAATCCTTAGTGTTAGAGTCTTAAGAGAACATGAAGTTTCTTTTTTTTTTTTTTCTTCTACAGTAATAGTGGAGTGGAGAAGAATTAACTAAAATATAGAAAATTAAGGGCCCTTGCTCCTTTTATAGATGTAGATAAGATGATGATAGTATCTCCCATAATATATATCAGTGTTTGTGATAGGTAAATAATGAGGATCTATTTCTTCAAAACCCCACTAGTTTATTTCTTCATTATAGCATTAGCCCATGAAATAGATGGGATTTTCTTCATTAGGACAAGAATATAATAAATGAAATGAGTAAAATGTGACAAAAGGTTGAACTAAAGATGGAAAACTAACCATTTTTGAACAGGTGACTGACAAGGAATTTAAATTCAATGGTGAATGAATAACTTAAACATTTTAGACAATTAGATTTATATGCTCAGTCCCACGGAATTTATCAAGAAGTTACACTAATTGAGCTATATCAATTCCTAGGTATCTATCAAAAAAACATCTGATATGAAATCTCTTCTCAAGAATCTATATGAGGGGGCATATAATCTATATATATATATACACACACACACATACACACATACCAAATTATATTTAGATAATGAACAATTAGAGAAGATAATAAGCCACCATAGAGGTAGTTTTATATAATATAATCAAGTACATAAATGAAGCATGGAGTTTATATTCTCAGTATATAGTTAATATATTAAAGAGATTACTATTATTTAAGTTAGGGCCCCATGTGGAGTTCAGGGTTTAAAATTATTTTTGTGGACACAGAGGAGAAAAATAAGTTTTAGGCAAGAGAATGCAATGAACAAAATATGAACCGACTTACTTAACTCTGTGTGTCTACGACAAGCACTCATCTGGGAAGTAACCTAACTCTTTATCTAGCTCCTGAAGGACTTTATTGCTTTATTACCCACATGGTCTCTATGCCCATCTGTTTTATTTTTCCTTATTTCAATTGTATATTTAAAAAATTGCACCCTCTACTTTCAATAGCCTCAGGGCATGAATACCAATAAAATTCCCATTGATTAAAGTATTAAAATACATGAAAAGGAACAACAGCCAGCAGCAATAATGATTAAACACGTAAGTATCAAAGAAAACAAAATTGTATTAAAAACAACAGCCTCCTCAAATCTATCCCTTACAATGGAACAGGCCAACATGGAAGGAGAACTTGAGTACGTTGAAAGTATTTACAAAAACCTTGTCTATAAAATATAGCCAAACCTTTATATTATTGTTTGACTCAGTTTCTTGGTAGTCTCAGCATAATTTTTTTTCTCTTTTGTGTGCCTCTGTTTCTTTACCTATCAAATGGGAAGAATATTGCTGCTTGTAAATTAATATTGTTTTCTAAAGATGGGAAGATGAATGAAATAAGATATATTAATATAAAGTGACTTAAAATGTGATCATAACAAATAGTTGTTCCTAATAAGACATCATTTTGACAATTTTGGAATATTTAATGTCCATCTGTGTCCTAACTGTGATAATAAAATCTGTACTTTTAGAGAAAAACTAGTTGTAGACGTTGTGTCATAAATATAGAAGCGCTATATAAAGAATTAAAGCTTTATTGTTTTGTTATTATATAAAGGTGATGGCAGTGTTGGGTAAAATTACCCTGTGATCCATGATATATCCCAAACTTTATCAGGCACATTTCTGAAGTCTTTATTTTTTTAAAGATTTTATTTATTTATACTACAAGACCTGGGGTACAGGCCAGAGGTGTGGGGGGTGAGAGGATTCACCAGAGACAGAGCTGGGAGCAGAACAGGTAGATCAACTGAAATACACTGCTGAGGGGAGAAGCGGGCAAGGCAGGAGCGGTCTGCTGTGCCATGTGGGTCCCCTCCCTGGCTAGGCTCCAACTCTACAGTGGCTGCTGAAGCCCTACAGTGTAGCGCTAAACCACTTGTGCCACCAGGGAGGCCCTGCATTTCTGAAGTCTTTTGTTGAAGCAATAGAAATTGAAAGGTGCCAATGTTGTGTTGAAACTTCAGAAGCATTAATATATATCAGCACAGTCATTTTTCTACCTAGACCAAAAGCATAACTTTACCACGTGAATCCATCCCAAAAGGAGATCTGCAGCTTTATATCCCTTAAATATTAAAAGTTAAACTTTAGATTATTTTTTATTATTGTATTCACAAAGTCTGTTTCAAAAACTTAGCAGACATTCATTCATTGAAACACACAAACACAACATCTGCTGTTCTGACTATTCTGGATACCAAGTCCTCATCTGATTTTCCTGGAAAGGGTGAACACTATTGGACTTTAACCTCATTGAATGGGAGGCAGGAATATAATTCAATAAAATTGAACTAGCACTCTACTTTATAAGAACAAAAATGAGAACATTTGATAGAGACATGTTTTCCCAGATTCATTATGATCCTTATTTTATTGAGGTGATACTGGCTTACAACAATGTATGTGATTCAACAGTGTATGTAGGATGAGGCTACAAGAGGGGGTTGGGAATATGGTAGAGAACTATAGATGCCTTGGTGGTGTGTGTGTCATCTGAAGGAGTGTGATCCTATTTCTAGTATTTGACACTTCGTTTTGTTTCTCCATATTCCACATACAAGAGATACCATTTGGTATTTATTTTTTTCCTTCTAATTTATTTTACTTATTATAATCACTTCCATTTCTGCTCATGCTGTCCCAAATAGCAAGAATCTTCATTTTTTTAACAGTTGAATAACATTCTATAGTGTATGTAAGTAAGGGATGGTGAGCATTTCCTCATGTGCCTATAAGTCTTCTTCGTAGAAATGCCTATGTAGTTCCTCTGCCAATTTTTCGATTGTGTTGTTTTCTTTTGAGTTATATATAGATTTTTAATATCAGTCCTTATTCAGATGTATGGTGTACAAATATTTTCTCTCAGTATGTTGTCTTTTTGCTTTAATAATAGCTTCTTTAACTGTGAAGATTCTGGGTTTGATAGAGCCTTAATTATCTATATCCCCTTTTGTTTTTCGTGTTGTTGGGGATAAATTCATAGAGACATCACTGAAGCCTATGCCATGGAAGCAATTTACAGATTTTTTCCAATGTATTTTATGTTTTCAGATCTTACATCAAAATTTTCAATCCATTCTGAGCTAATTTTTAGATATGTTGTAAGATAGTAGTCTAGATTAATTCTTTTGCATATGGTTGTCCAGATTTCTCAGTAAATATGTTGAAGAGCCTTTACTCTCTCTACTATATACTCTTGACTTCTTTGTCCATACAAGTGTGGGCTTATTTCTAGGACTTCAATTCTATATCATTAGTTTATCTGCTTGTAGTTCAATACCATACTGTTTTGATTCCTATAACTTTGTAGTATAGCTTGAAGCCTGGAATTCTGATACCACATCCTACTTTTTTTGTCAGGATTATTTTACATAGTTGGGATATTTTGGTACCATCAAATGTCAATAATGTTTATTCTACTTCTTTGAAGAATGCCATTGAATCTTTGATAGGAATTGCATTAAATCTTGTTTTGGGTATGATGGCTATTTTTAAAAAGTTAATTCTCAATCCATGAAAAGAGAGTATCAGTCTATTTGTTTTCATCATCTTCTATATCTTTTAATAATGGCCAGTTTTCACTGTATAGGTTCATCACCTCTTCTGTTAAGTTTATCTTAGGTATTTAATTTACTTTGTTGTAATTGTGAATGGAATTATTTTCTTGATTTCATTCTCTTCTAGCTCATTGTTTGCTTAATGGAACACAACTGATTTTTGTAAATTGATTTTGTAACCTGCCACTTTGCTATGCTGATTTATTGTTGCAATTAGTTTTTTAATGGCATCTCAGAGTTTTCTATGTACATTATCATGTCATCTGCAAGTAGTGATAGTTTTACTTCTTCTTTCCAGTTGGATTCCTTTTGTCTTTCTCTTGCCTGATTTCTTTAACTAAAATTCCCAATACTATATTGAGTATTAATGGGAGTGGACACCCTTTCCTTATACAATTTTATAGACAAAGCACTCACTATTTCACCATTGGGAATGATGTTAGTTATGGGTTTGTCAGATATGATCTTTTTTTATATTGAGGTATTCCATCTCTCCCCATATTTTGGAGGGGCTTTATTATAAATGAAAATAAGTCTTATTAAATGCTTTCTCAGTAGATATCAGTATCTCAGTAGATAGTGATGTAATAATGATGATTTTTATCTTTCCTTTTGTTGATGTGGTGAGTTACATTTGTTCAATTTTCAGATTATGAATAATCTTGGTATTCCTTGAAAATTCCACTTGGTCATGATGCACAATTCTTTTAATTTATTCTTAAATTTATTTTTCTAAGATTTTGCTGAGATTTTTTTAAAATTTTAATTAAAGCATCCTTTGACTATTATGTCTTTTCCTACTACCTGTTAATATCTACTTATCTATTTTGTTATACTATTTAATTCTGCAGTGGAGTTAGAAATCATGTTATTTCCTTTTTTTTCCTGAATTTGAATCCAATAATGACTTCTTTAATTTTTATGCTGTTAATTGACTAATTAAAAACCTCCTTTTTTCTGGCCTTGCTGGTGGCACAGTGGGTTAAGCAACGCACTATGAAGCAAATTATAGCCTCTGCAGCGCAAGCTCAATCCCTGCCGCCGGCCAGGGAGGGGACCCACATGGTATAGCAGACCTCTCCTGCTTCACCCACTGCTCCCCTCAACAGTGTGTTTCAGTCAGTTCTGCCTATTCTGCTCCCCACTCTGTCTCTAGTGAATCCTCTCACCACCCTGGACTCTGGCCTGTACCCCAGCTCTTGTACACATAAATAAATAAATCTTTAAAAAAAAAACAAACCTCATTTTTTCAAGCAAAGTTACAGTCGATGTTTTACACAAAATTTTCACTTTTAAAAACACTCTAATGCTAAACAAGACAAGAAAAATATAGGGGAAGAACACAAATATTAAATGTACAAATGTCATTTCCTAATCAGAGCAGTGGGCTGAGTTCTTGTTGCTTGGGTATTGATAAGTTGACTGTTCTAAGACTAAGTAGAGCTTGTATCCTGAAAGTAATGTAGCATGGAAATATCTCTATTAATACGTCTATCTTCTTGGTAAGACTGAAAGTTACCTTATATAATTCGCTGATCTGGACTGAATCTATGTACAGTAAAGCTATGTGTATAAAACATTTTCTTAGATAATTGGCCGCTCTTTCTGAAACTATGAATTCTTATAGCATAGGCATAGAAACACACTATAGTTGAAGGTGAGGAACCAGACATCTAGGGATTTAAGCCAACCTTACATATTGGTGGAGCAAGAACTTTCAGGTAAAGAATTTATAAGCTCTATTGGGCATAGAACTAGATATTCTTCAGCAATAAAAACTGAATTTAAAAAATTTTGTATTAGAGTCACTCTTTTGGGTTTTCTTCACTTTTGTCTATTATGAACCTTTATATATTTCATTTAACAGACATATTGAGTGTAATTAATTATTCTAGAATAGAAATTATAGCAATAAGCAAAATAAAGTTTGGAAAGGCAAAATAAATGTAGAAACAGAAATATATAATATAGAGATACAAATATATAATACAACAGGTGATGATACGTTTTAGAAAGAAAACTATAACATGACAAACAATGGTGAATAGGAAGATAAGAAATGATTTAGATAAGTTTGTTAAGGATGAATTTGTATAAATACCTGGAGGAAGTGAGACAAAATGTACAAGCAATATGCTTTTCAGTAAATCAAGCAAACACTTCATATGACTATGAACATATTCTTGGAAATTTTTTGAAGTATGAAGATGTACAATTAAATGAAATCTGGGCAGAGCAAATTATTCAATAATTTTTATAGCCTTTTGTATGTTATCAAGAATGTGTGCCTCATTATCTGATTTTTACTTTTTTCGCAATCTAGTACAGAGTAAGCACAGTATCGTCCTCCATTTTCAAACGCAGAAACACCTGGTATAGGTATTTAGTTCTGTTGTCAAAACTAGCTATAAGGCCTGAGGTAGATAAAGCTCAAAACTGTGTTATTGACTTGTGTTTTCATAATTTTTACAACTTTTCAGTCTTTGCATTGAAGGTTATACTAATACTTGGTCCCTTTCAAATCTACAAGTCTATATATTTTAGACTTTATTTTCAAACAATATATTTAAATATACATAATACAAAGGTATAATCAATGCCTACAAAAGTCAGCAACAATGACAATAGTATCTGAACTTCCTTATAATGGCTGGCTTGCATATAATGACTGCCATTCACTGGAGTGGGCATACATTAGCACATAGAGATCAAAAACAATTCTGAGATCTTCTATCTCTAAACAGGGCTCTTATAGAGTAGAATATGGATTTGGAAGAACTCAAAGTGAGCATAGGTTTTAATAAAAACCACATCTAATTTTTAAGGAAAATATTATTTATTTCTCATTTCAAATGTTATAAAACAATGTGTCCCATCAAGGAAACTTGAGAGTGGACATCCAAGGACACTTTTTTACAAGTGCATTTCAAGGTCTCTAGTTAAAAAGCTTACTTCAGAGAGACTACTTATAAGAATACAATAACTCCTACACAGTGATAACATATGCTTCCAGTACATGTCCTAAAACAAATGAAAGAACAATGGGATTAAAAAAAAAAAAAGCATGATTCACTACTTCTTTCCATTTGTGTTGTTAGGAAGACAACCATTGTTGGTCCAATCAATCATTCCAAAAATCATCAACAGAGACAAGAGTATTTATACTTCCTCATAATGGCCTGACTTGCCTCATTCATGGGAAATAGAGCCAACCTATTGTAACAAGTAAATCTGGTTTTACATCTAAAACTCTGCTTTTGATATGCATTTTCTAAACATGTTGTGCAAATACATATGTGTTTGATCCTATCTCTAGATTTCACTTCAGATGTGAAGTGTTCTTTGCTATATAATCAAATTTCTCCTAATCTAATTTCAAAATGCAAGTGACAATGGATGTTGGGTCAAAAATATATACTTTATGGTGTAAATATATCTACTGTGATATTTTGACATAGATGAATTATTTTGTCTCAAGTAAATTAAAACAGAATATCGGTGTGTAGACAATGCATATATGTGAGTTTGAATGTTTTTGAAAATCCTCTAATAAATATATAGTTTACAAAGCATGGACTTCTAGCTTTTCTGGGAAGATGTAGATTTGTTCCTTTAGGAAAGTAGCTAAAAGGCAGGGTGAGGGGGGCTTTCTTCTTGATGAAATATGCTGCACTGAACAAATCCAAGAAACTTTGGAGAAGATTATATACTCCTGACAGCCCAAATGTGATAAGTATATCAAGATTTAGTGTCCCTTTATTAGTTTCTCTTACAAGAGAACACCACAGCTGCCAAATCTGAATCATTACCCTCATTTTTCCTGATATAATCAGCATGAAAATGGTGACTACCTGGATATTGCCTCAATGTGAGCTTTTCTAACTAAATAAGGTGAGGCCAACCTTATTATATCATTCACTGATTAGAATCCTGATTAATGCTTCTTCTTTTATTTCCATTCCCCAGGTTGAGGTAATGCATATGCGTCTGAATTACTGGGCCTGGCATCTGTTTCTAAATCAAACCCTTTCTAATATGTTTGCTTAGAGTTTGGGGAACCCATAGACTTCTGGGAAAGTTTAATTACTGCCACAGTTTGCCCTTTCATCTCTATTTTATTTTCCATAACTTCAGACTGAAAAAAAAATGCCCCAAAGCTGTGTAGTGTGTTTATTTCATTATATTGAACAATGTCCTGGGCCAACAGTGTCTGGCCCAGCAACTCTATATACAGATGCTTTACATTTTCTGGCTGAAGACTTTTGAAGAGTGAAGACAGCAAAATATTGAGAACTCACCACCCAAAAGATCCAACTCACTGAAAATCCTTTGCCAGTATCTGAAAATATTTGGCATTAAGTATAAAGACAATTCAACTGGGCTGAGAAAATAATAGGTGGCTCTGTGCTGTTCACTTCCTTAAGTAGAACAGTCTATTCCACTGGAAATAAAATGGGGAGAAAGTGTTCCCCCCACAGATCCAGGAAATGAAATGGTCAGAGAACAAAGCTGCATTTTGTCCACAGCAAGGACACTGCGTTTTTAAATGGAGATATTATTGTGCCCTTCTGGAGCCACAATTTCACTTTTCTCTCCTGACCATTATAATACTGCATTTACTTGACAAAAAGAGGAAGTAGGGCAGGAAGGGCAGGCTGAGTGATTGTGCAGGGCATGCCACAGAAAAGCCACTTCCCACATCAAAGGCACTAATCATTTCTCAAGCCAAGCATGTTAGGACAGCACATTTCATATATCCGATGAGAGAGAGGATTGTTTTACATAAGGGACTGACAAATTATGACTTGTTCATTTGAAATCTTGGGAATACCCCCAACAAAATTCAAACTGGATCCTGTAAACAGAGGAAAGATAGAAGGAAAGATAGAAGAAAGAAGCAGACCATTACACATGGGTATGTGGAGATTTCATAGGCAGGGAAATTTGTCAAAGTGTTTCTTGTACAACTGCTAGACAAGTAGAATCTACCAGAATCTTAAGAATTTTATAGATGCCTTGACTGGGTCTAGATGGCTTCATTAGCATAGTATTCTCTCATCTTTGAAGTGGTTTCTACTGTGGGAATGGTGGGCAGACTTTGCCTTTCAAAGATGGGGACATTATTATTTTTAGACAAAGTCAAGTTTAGAGCAAGTTCCATTAAATGTAACTAAAATAGTCGGTTCACTATATGTACATATAAAAATATATTATAAATATATATTTTATATATAGTGAGAATGTACATTTTAATATATGTTATATATTAAATATATGTACACATATAAGTCTTTCATACTTTTTAGTAATATAATCTATGTACCACACCATCAAATATGTGTGTGCCCTGTCTAAAAAAGTAGGAGATACTGAGAAACCCATGCTCTCTACGAAACACAAAGGAATCGTCATCTGACTTTAAAATATAAAATAAATGAAAAAAATTAGTATAACAAATATAAATCTTTAAAAATTAAAAGACTTTTAGACAGGTTAATGAACAAAGTACTGGAACTAACTCCTAACTATGAACAAACAACTGGAAAACTGAACAAAACATGGAAACTAGTTGTACCTCTTCTACAACTGGAAATCTAGAGCTAATTTACCTGTGGAAGGACACAAATGAGGGAGCTTTACAGTCACCCCAGACTTCTCTGTAGAGAAAATTTCCAAACCATGGGGTAATTAATACATTTCCAAAAGAAGAAAGAACGGAGAGGGAGCCCAGTGTTCCTACTGAATTGAGGGGAAGGAGATTAGAAGTCAAGGAGGCAGTGGTATCTGGAGAAGATGAAGTAAAGATACAGAAACATGAACTGGATCCTCAAAGAGAAATTTCCAGACATCAATACCAAATCTTCAAGTCTTTGATAAAAATGAGACCACGGATAAATAGAATAAAATGCAACAAACTGGTCAACAAATATCCAGGGATGATAACTCTTTGTAAATAAATGGATGCTTCCTGTTTCACTGATGTGATGTCTAACAGAGCTTCTATTTAACATTATACTTGAGTCTCATTCTGACAATAAGACAAGAATGAAAATGAAAAGAATTTTAATAGAAATGGAGAGCTTTTCATAACTGAGAAAATATTTATAGAAGTTATGAGAAGACATGTCCATATTATAATTTTGCTTTTTTAATACTCCTCTGTCAGTAATTGATAGAGCAAACACTCAATAAGGTTATGGAAGATTTGAAAAACATTATGAAAAAATGTTACCCCACTGACATTTCTATAACAATAAATTCCACATTGCAAAATACACATTTCCTTTAAGTGCACAAAGAAAAGTCACTAAAATAGGCCATAAAGTAAATTTCAAAAACTTTCAAAATAATGAAAGCATACACAGTATGATTTGTGCTGTTAACAAATATTTGAAAATATAACAACACTATTTCAAATGAACATAAGTCAAGGAAGAAGTTACAATGAAAATAAGAAAATATTTCAATATGGTGATAACATAGAATTATACATTATATTTAAGCATATAGCTATAGTAGTTACTAGTATTTTTAGTTTCAAATGTTTATGTAAGAATGAAAAGAAGTTTTACAACTTAGATATAATCTGCTTATTTGAGAATCTGGATAAATTAGCACAAACCCCACATAAAAAGAGATGAAAAGTAATACAAGAAAAAAAGTAATAGGAAATGGAAAAACAATAAGGAACAAAATAAAAATAAAATAATTTTAAAAGATATATTAAGAAATTTGATAAAATCTGGAGAAACAACAAGGAAAGAGGGAAAATAAAAATTCCCCATAGTAGAAGTGAAGTAAGAATATTATCAAAAGATATTATAAAGGATATTATTAAACAATACTTTAAGAAAATTATTGTTTAGATAAATAAATTTCACAAACACAATCTCAACAAAAATTTGGAAATGTATCCATACATACCTTTATTTGATCAAAATTAGTCAATTTTGAACACGTTATTGGAAACACTGGCTATCTACATGAAAAAAATATATCAATGTCAACACTTTATATTACATTACATACAAACAATAAATGTAACTGATTATAGATACAACTAACAAAAGTGTAACTGTAAATATAAAAGGTCTAAAAGCAAGCATAAAGAAAAAAATATTGATTTTTAAACAAAAATAGTGTTTTTTCAATATATATTATTTAAGTAAGGACAAAAAGAAAAACTAATAACAGGATTATATCAAAACTAAATACACCTACTATTTAAAATAAATCATTAAAAAAACAAAACTGTGAACCATAGATTGAAAGAAAAATATTCCATAAATGTCCTTTAAAATCTTTTTTCATTATTGATAACATCAAAATGCAAAAAAAACTTGTGAATTTTACAAAATAAAAAAATAGTCAATAAGGGCCTCCCTGGTGTCACAAGAGGTTAAGTCACAGCACTACGAAGCTATCTACAGCCACTGAAGCATAAGTTCGATCCCTGCCAGAGAGAGAACCAACATGGCACAGCAGACCTCTCCTGTTTCACCCACTGCTTCCCTCAGCAGTGTATTTCAGTCAGTTCTCCTGTTCTCTTCCCCACTTTGTCTCTAATGAATCCTCTCAGCTTTCGCACCCCTGACCTATACCCCAATTCTTATATGAATAAATAAACCTAAAACGAAAAGAATAATCAATAAGTACATTCTAAAAAGTTAACAATGTTAGGTATCAGAAAATAATGAATTCAAATTATGAGCACCGCTACACATCAGAACATTATTGAATAATGGGATCTCAGCACCAAATATTCTTGAGAAAATCCAACTAGATCCTCTTCATTTTTTAGTGAGAGTTATAAATGTAGCAAATGCTTTGGAAATCAGTTTTTTCCTAATATTTTTAGGAATTTATGTGCCATGATACACAACTCTGCTCTTAGAGTAAGAGTAAATCAAGGGAAATGAAAACATGTATCCTGAAAAATACTTTGTTCTAACTGGAAATAACCTAGATGTGTATTATAGGAGACTAGAAAACAACAACAAAAAAATATGACATTCATACACAGAATATTTCTGAGAAGTTAAAAAGAATGAATAAATTGCAGATAAATGCAACCAAAAGAATGAATGTTGAATTTTATGTTTATTTTAAAAAAGCAATAAAAGTAAAGTTCTATAAAGTGTTAGAAAGGTATAATTCCATGGTGGTATAAATCATAGTACTGTTTGGGCCATGGAAATCAACTGAAAAGTATTCATGGAAACATCTGGGTTGGTGGAAATTTCCATATTTCTATCATGGTTGGTTAAGTTTTGTGGTTATACTTGCTTATGCATTTGTCAAAACTCATCAGACAACATACTTAAAATCCATTCTTTTTAAATTCTGTACAATTTATACTAGCTAATCAATCAAAACATATAAATAAATGGCAAGACAGGTAGAAAATAAACAGACATTACAACATTGACTCCTGGGTGACTGTTTCTAAAAGAAAATATTGTGAACAAATATATATAGCTCCTTAACTTGAAATTTCAGTTATACTAGGCAGTTTCTCAACTTTATTTACCTAATTTATTTTATCATCTCTAAAATGAATCTGTTGACCAATAAAATGCATCAAGCACATACAACAAAACCTAGAACATAGTCTGAACAAAATGAAAAACATCTATTACTAAATGCATTTTAAACAAACTGAAAATAAGCATAGAACAAATGCATCACTAGTTGCCCAAGTACATTTAGAGCTTGACCTAATTTCATTATTTAGTACTTGGAAAATATACTAAAATATACATTTTAAGGTGATTATGCTAAGCAAAATAAACCAGAAAGAGAAGGACATAGAGTGAATGGTTTCACTCAAAGGTAAAATATCGAGAAAATAACAGTCAGAGAAAACCAAATCAAAAATAAACTCTGAAAGTCTAAGGTAAATTGAGGCTATTGAAGTGGAAGGGGAACTGGAGAGCAAAAGGAGGGTAACCCATGGAGTATGGGGAAGGACTATAGTGTCGTGATGGTGGGTTGGTGTGATAAAATATATCTGAAGGAGTATGAGGGTACATCTCTGACTCATACATATCATTGTAAACCAGTGTTGCCTCAGTTTAATAAATAATTATAATAAAATATAAATCTTGCCAGGAAAATTGGAAAATGATAGCTAAATAAGGACAAATACATACGCAGGAACAATTTTTTAAAAATAATGTAAATTTAAAACTAAATTAGGGAGTATGTAAACTTAACTCAATATGTTATTTAAACAGAATAAAACTACCTAAAGTTAGGACATTTTCATAATAGACAATGCAAAAATAATCCAAATTTAAATGTTTCTGGAAAACTATAAATATATATGCTTCATATTTGCTAAAATTTTATTAAGTTTTTTGAAGCACGTTGTTTTCTATGAAAATATAAATTGTCATTGAAATGATTTTCAAATTACATAATTTGTTATAGAACATAATCTTTTCATTAATTTTTGAACTTGTATTACTCTACACAGATAACAATTACTTTATCTTCATTTTTTGTGTTTGTGTATTTAAAATATTAAATAAGATATTGTTGAATGATTTTAACAATGTGTAATGTCAGTTAAATTATACTAAAGAAAATACCCTTATCACAGGATTGTGATTTACCATTAGAAAATGTATATTTTAAACATTTAAAATGTAAAAATGTACGGCATAAATAAGGCCCATAAGGAGAAATATGACACTTAAGATAGATTTACAAAACATCATAATTGAAAATAGTATTAAAATACTTGCACATAAAAATATGCTTACAGTACGATACAAATATAAATATTTATATAAAATTATTACATGTATTAAAAGTAACCATATACTATTAGAACTACAATAAATTTCTAACCACTATTAGTGGCAATACATTTTCAAGATTCCAGTTCATTAAGACCTGAAATAATATTATGGAAAGTTATGACAAAGGTTTCCTAATCAGAATACCCCGAGATTTTTAAAATTGGTGTCCTCACTAAGTTTTCTCTGACACAGTGTATCTCTTATAATGACAATGGATTCCCTAGAGGCTGAGAATTTTCTGTCCTTGCAAAGTTCTTTTCTCTTCCCTAGCCAAAATCAATCAATCAATCAATCAATCAATTAATCAATCAATCCCAACATACTAAACAGCTTTCCTTTTCCTAATTGAAGAAGCAATTGCTGCTCTCTTTTTCATAACCTAGAATAATGTAATTTGGGGTTCTCCATCCAGTTGTAGATTTATCTCTAAAACGTGTCCTTTTTTTCTGATACTCTCATGTTTTGTCACAGAGTAAAAGATGAAGTAATTTTTCTTCCTTGTCATGTGTAGCAATAAAGTTATGCACCCCTGCCCCATGCCTCTCAACACTGAACTGCTACCCTATTCTCCAAAACCCTTAGTGGAATCTGCATAATCTCTGTAGCTCTCGTAAACACATGTATGAAATTGATTTTTCCTTTTGAAACCCATGTGATGCTGCTTTGGTTACTCATCCAGCCTGAGAAGGAACCCAGAAAGATGGGAAATTTTCTCCTGCATCCTAACAATGGGAAGGAGGAGGAAAAAAAATTACTGTATATCATTTTTCAAAATGATAAATGTAGAAAATCAAGTGTAATATACAGAAGTATGCTTAAAATTAATAATATGACAATGTCTTAAATGGTGGGCATGTCTATATATCATAAGTAATCAGGCAAAACATTTCACAATGCTGTGAATCAATTTTTATGAAATATTTAATACCATTTATAATATTTAATCTTCCCAAATGAAATGTATAGATAATCACAATAATTATAGGGCTGATATTATTTGCTTTATTTAATGATTTAAAACAATGGAGCAAGAATGGCAGAAGTAAGTGCAAAGTTGACTTTGATGGGGAGATTCTAAAATTTTCTACAAATAAACATTAAATAATTAACTTTAAAAATGACTAATGTGAGAAAATCTAGTCTCAAAATGAGATAATAAATGAATTAAAATTATTAAAATAAAATAAATTGAAATCAGGCTTGATGTCCATTCAAGCAGACAAAAACAGCTAAACTCTATAAGTAAAACTTAATCTGCTTCATTTCATGAACATATGTGAAATTTAACTTAGGGAATTTCTTGTAAATGCCTGTGATAATCATAAATAAAATTTAAGTCATCTTCCTAATATGGTATAAGATAATCATTTTTAAGTAATTCCCTGCTGTCTGGAAACCCCCATTGTAATAAGTAATCACTATAAAGGTTAAACATCTTCCTCATTTTCATTTTATAAGCCATCTTGTTACATCATGCCTCAGAGCTTTTACTAGTCTCAGGTTTGAAATGGGCCTGTGTGTAATAATTTCTGTATCCATCAATACAATATTTGTATCTTACATAAATCCCTATGAATTTTTTGATATAGTAAGTAAATGGCAACAAAGAAAATTATTTAAGAGACAATTACATTCTTTTCTGAAAAAAGATGTATGTATATATATATGCATGTGAATATAATATACAATTAAGAAATATTCTCTATAATTGAGAAAAATGAAAGTTGAAAACTGAAAAAGTATTAAAAAAAGGCTAGAGACTTTGCTCATCATGTTTGAAAACAAATTCATGATAAATTAGAGTTAAATTCATTCCAAAATTACATGAAAAATAAATACTATGAGTTTATAGGGAAAAATGGATCTCAACATTGACAAATATTGAAAATAAGAAATAGTTATAGGAACATTCTGGCATACTTAACACTAAATTTTATGTCTCTGAAGTTTAAAACTTGACAAATATATAATAAATAAATAATAAAATTGCAAATATTTACTTGAGAAAAGGTCTTTAAATCTTGTACAGTTTAAGAGATTTTATGAATTACCGAGAAAACACCATATTATATGGTATAGATATTTCAGGGAAAAAGGAAATAGCTAATAAAATAAAATATGAAACATGAAAAATTTTGTCATCATTAGTAAATATATGCAGGTTGTACACTTGGATTTATTGCTTTAAAAAGTGCAAAGAAGGTATGTAAAACAGTTTCATCTTCTTGCAAAGGAAGAGCATACTACTACACTATTTCTATATATATATCTACTTGTCAAGATAATATAAAATAATATGACAATAGTCTTCAAACTAGTGATTCCTTACCAGGACTATATTTAAAAAGAAAAACAATAACATGTATAGATAAGGTTTAATATATAAGTATATATTTCTTATTTATTAAAAATGTAAAAGGAAAACAAATGTTGAACAATATTGAAATGGTTGCATGAATCAATATTTAATTAAATAATATTAATGAAGACCCAATTAAAATAATATATTTAGGAACCATTTATAGACTTATAATGTCATTAAAAACATTATGGAATATCAGTTTATGAAAATTTAAATAAGTTAGATCAAGTCATTTGAAATTACCAATGTCTTGATTTTGATCTAAATATGATAATAAAGTGAGATCCAATTTAATAATAGTATGATTAAATCCATGCAGAAATTACAAAATATTTGAGTTATTTAGAATATAATGCTTAGAATATTTCTAGATTCTCAAATTGTTCAACAATAGAAATTATTTCTGCACTGGAAAAATGTTTCAGGTATATTCCTTCTTTCAAAAGTGGACTTGTTGCGTCTCCCTGGTGGCAATGAGTTAATTTTCAGCACTATTACAGCAATGGCCTAAGTTCATTCCCAGCCAGGGAGGTGACCCAATGGTGCAGCAGACCTCTCCTGTCTTGCTCATTGCTCCCCTGAGCAGTATATTTCAGTAGATCCGCCTGACCTGCTATTTTGTCTCTAGTGAGTCAATCCTCTAACCTTCTACCTCTCTGGCCTATACCCCAGTTCTATGCAAAAATAAATAAGTAAAATCTTAAAAAAAAAAAAAAAGACTTACTTGCTAACATTTAGGTACATGCGCTCACTTGCTTTATCTCTCTCATACGATACACACATAAGCACACAACACATACAAACAATGTAAATAAAATACAGAAAACCATGCGCTCCACACAGGGCTAGATCCTTTCAGAAAATTAAAAATATAACTTATAATAAAAATCACAATTCCCACAAATTTATTAGAGAGGATGATGCACACACACATGCATGTTATAATATTAGATTAATAAATTGACGTGTACATATTTTCACATAAAAATGAGACAGAAAGACATCATTACAAAGAGATTTTAATGAACTTCAGATGACTTCAGCCCTGATAAATAGGATTTAGGTAAATAAACACTAGAAAGACTTCCTAATTAATACAGGTATATGGTTTCTTAAGAACCTTGCAAGATAATATGGAACCTCTAGTTCACATGTTTTGCCAAGGGAGGGTGTACAGAATCATCTTTTGCAGTGAGAGATGGTGCTGTAATTGTGGGTCCTTCAATAAGTAACATAAAATGCAATCATGAAGCAACCTCCAGAACCACTCAGCCAGGAAACGTTGAGATGCATTCTGCACCAGAAAATAGCAGCTGTCTTAAAAATGGTTTCTTATTGATTAGAGAGTGGGGCAGGTCATTTTTAAGGCTCATTCCCTGGAAACTTTACCGTGTTGTTTGTCATCATGAAAATGTGTGTAGTTTGTCCCAGAAAAGTACATGGAACAATGGAAGAAATGTTAAGATTAAGAACCCAGACACTTGTTTTCTTTCTAGTCCCATATCAATCTATTATATATTAAACCTCTAATGCCAGATGTCTCTAGGTAAAATCCTGCCAATAGTTGAAAAATACCATGTACAAGCTGAAGACTCCAAAATGTGTATCTCTGCTCTCCATGACTTGATTCACCATGATCTGCATCTATTCAGCATAACCATAATGATTTCTAACAGAACCACCATATGTACACAAAAGTCAGTTCTGTATTCATGATTTAAAACTGGCCCCATATGTGTCTTACCCATGTCAGAAAATAGGTGCCATGCCATTACTCAAGACCAAAATCTCAGGATTACCATCCCTCCACAACCAATCCATCAGGAGATACTGTCAATTTTGTCTACAAATGCATTATAAAGGGATCTCTTTCTCTTGATCTTTGCTATTAACTTTTATATCAACCTATTTCCTGAAAGATTTCAATTGCTTCCTACTAACCTCCCTCTATCATGCCCATTATCCATTTCCTATATACCATCTGATCTTTTAAAGATGAAAATCAGATCATATGACCATTTGAAAGCATACAATAGCTCCCTTGCACTTCGTGATAAAATCAAAGCCAGCACTTGGCTTACAAAGTCCTTAAGATATCCTGACCTGTGTCTCCATTGTCACCTCATATGACTTTCTCACTATCACTGCATTCTAGTATTTTCCATTTTATAGTGTGTGTTACATTTTTAAAGTGTTTCCTGCCAGTTATCAAAGTTCACCAATATCTAGTTCTTTTCTGACTCTAGATATACAAAATTGCACTTCTAAGCCCCCTTCATTCCAGCAGGATATTTGAGGAGATACAGCCAATAAGATGTAAGCAGGAGTGGCATGCACTTCCAGGCTGTCAGGGAACAGCCTTTTTGTGATTCTCTAGTTTCTTTCCCTGCCTTACCACCCATAGACATCTTGTATTGCACACATTCCACCAAAATATGGTGGGATCTCAGTCACGTGAAGCCTACACTGAGATCCTATCAACACGTGTTGAATAAACCCTTAGAGAAGTCATCTTATATATGTGAACTGGTGGTAAAACTAGTCTTTCCTTATTAATATATAAGCTTAGTCTAGTGCCAGAAAGCACAGGGAAGGTTCATTGATTCAGGCAGATGGAGAGAAGAGTCCCAGAGTCCTCCCTGGATTTTTCAGGTCTTCATGCTCTCTCAGGGAAGCAGGCGCATATGCACATCAGGCAGGGAGGCTGCCATGCAAGGAGGCAGGCATAGACTGGCATGGGATCTGGGAGGCAGACAGGCAACTGAGCCTTCCATCACCCCACAAATCTCTACACTCTTTCTCTGGGCTTCCTCTTGCATTGCCTGGTGGTTTGGCTTCTGTTCTCACTCCACTTGTCCTCACTGCTGCTGCTTTTAGCCTGTGTGCACACTTAACATATGCCCACAACCTTGCTCCAGGTGTCCACAATCTGGCACATGTGCCCTGCACCCATGCTCCTTCTACATTAACATGATCAAGGCTGCAGGTGATAGCCACAGAGGCTAGTGCTGTAAAAAGCCTGATTAATTCATTTACCCTACACTTAGGGTCTTGGAGTGAGCTATTATCTTTGTCTAAAAAACTCAACGCACATCTTTCCACACTTCATTTCTGATCGTTAATATTTTAGTTTAAATGATATCTTATTTGAAACACTTAACTATGTTGACAACGTAAACATTAGAATCACCTGCCTGACCACCTATACGTGCAATTCCACCCTAAAGAAATTAGACCCACTTACCTGACATTCTATACATGAAATGTCACCATTTTAAAAGTTCTCTGTATATCTAATATTTTTTCTGGTTCATTTATTTATGTTCTTACTTCCTGTCACCCCTCAGCTCTTATATAATGACTTGAAGTTTTGTTTACTCCTTTAGTCCCTAGGACTTTTATCACAGCTTAGGACATAGAAGATGACATGACATATTTCCTAGAATATTTCTCAAATTTGTACTTACTATTTTTACTATTTTATATTAAAGATTCTTTATGATTCTATTTTTATGGTATCAAAGTAACAAATAAATAAAGTCAAAAGATCAATAATTACCTGTAGAGTGAGTTTAAGTCGTGTCTGAAAATCCTGTAGAGTTATATCTAGACTTAGGGAAGAATTAAAATAGTATCTTTCATGTGTATGACTTAAACCTTATTTTTCATAGAAGAAAAGTGTATTCTCCCAGAGGTGCTTACATAAGTAACACAGTATAATCATTTTGATATTTGAATAATAATATAAAAACAGCTTCTTACAAGTCCCAGCAAGTGTCCCCATAAATAAAGCCATATTATGCATGTAGCTTATGTGCATGATGCCTGAAGGTACCTTAAAGGGGTACTACAAAAAGCATGAAAATGTTGAAAGCTTTCTATTCCTGAAAGCATTCAAGGCAAACATCAGAGATAAAGATCACTTGAGCTATGTTTGTCTGCCTTATGGTGTTAATTAAATGCCAATATTTTTTTCTCTTGAGAAATTCAGAATTAGATTCATATTCTCCTCTGAGAAAGACAAGATCATACAGTATGCTTGTCACATGGTATATGTCCTCCCATCCTTATGTGAAACTCCAGGAGGTACTTTTCGTTTACATAATTCTCAACTATTATTTAAGGTTGTAATTTTTAAAAGTACTGTATATGTTATATCAGAGTATTGCATCTTATAATTTCACAGAAATTGAAGCAATTAGGGTCAATTTTGTCCAATGGCTAGCTCTACCTTCCATTAACAATGCAACTATCTATCCACAGAGCATAAACTATGTACTAATAAAATGAGCTGATGCTATGGGTGTAATAAAAGGAAAACAACCTTTAAGGTGATGAAATTAACTTTAAAAAGTACTAAGTCACAGGATCCAAATATAAATCAGCATATCTCCAAGCATCCATGATGGTTTCAGGGAAGTCTTTGACAATTATCAGGGCTTAAAAGGAGGAAAACGGAGATATATGTAAGGAATTATAAGCAATAAGACAAGTTTCCTATGAATATAAAAACAAAAGCCAGTTTCATGAAAGATGTCTTTAAAGTGTTCCCAAATAAGTGAAAAATTAAATTTGTTTCAACACAAATCATGTTAGTTAGAAACTGGTGAAATCACCCAGTTATTTGTATTTCTGCTTCCAGCAAAAACAGAAAATCAGTAACTGGACTATTCTGCCGAAAAGCAACTCCTCCCCCTTCCTGCCTGGCTCCCCAATTATTAGTTCTTAAAACACTAAATATCAAGAAATAAATGATCGGGATTCCTGAAAGGGGAGAATTAGAAGCGAGCCTGTGATTACGCCACAGGGCAGCCACTACCTTGAAGGAGTATGTAGCCCCCAGCACAGGACTCCACACAAAACCAGAGAGAAAGCCTGTGTGAGGATCCAGGAAAACCAAAGCAGCTGCATTTGGTAGCAGGAGAGCTGAAGCTGTGCGTCGTCTGCCGATGTCAGTGTGTAGACCAATACACACTGGTGAGGTAGTTATCTGAGTCTAGGGAAGAACATCCTGCAAGAACTGGTGGACCAGTAAGTGACACTAACACAGACCTGGGCATAGTCTATTCTTAGCATTTGACTAGGAGATTTCATAATTCATGGCACACTGGCTAAGATAACCAGTATGGTCCAATCTGTAGCTAGTAATTATACCCTAAATCACACACTACCTTGATCCTACTTAACATCTTAAAAGGAAAACCAGGTACAACTAAACTATGTACAATGAAACTGTACTAAAAGAAAAGCTAAAAAATATGAGTTAAAAAATATCCACTACCCAAATAGGTAAAATTAATTGTGGCTACAGTGCAATCAAAAAATATTTGGCATGTAAATAAGCAGGTAATTATGTCTCATAATGAAAAGAAAAATCAATCAATATTGATCAAAGCTAAAATTAGTAAAGATATTAATTCAGCTAATAAAGTTATAGAATATATATCTGAAAGTTAACTAGAGATATGTAAAATATATTTTAGACATACAAATCAAATTGCTAGACATAAAGCTATAAGGAGTGAGATGATAAAAATATATTAGAAGAGATTAATGGTAAATTACATAATGGATATAAAAAGATAATTTAAAGCATTATTTTTTTTAATTTTGTAATTATTTACTGTGGGCCTATTTAACATGCAGCTTTTATTTCACATAAAAGAATTCGTATCTGAGCTAGGAAGCATAATTAGGATTGTAAAATTATTGCTTTAATAAAAATTCCTTAAATAGTGAAAAAAGTTAGTTTTTTTTTTATGGAGACATTGACTAAAAACTATGATAATAAGAAAGAAAACTTCTCATACAAATGAGATATAATAGGAAATTTCAAAAAACAATTATTCAAAAAGAAAGGATAATATGTAAAGGGGAAAAAGTAATAGGTGGGGTAAATAGAAAACCAATAACTAGATGAAATATTTCAACCTAACCGTATAGATAATCACACTAACTATAAACAATATAAAGGCATTATGCATTGAGGTTAAAAAAATATGATACCTACTAGAAATGTACTTTAAATATAAGGTAATATTAATATTAATTTAAAGTAAAACAAAAGTCAGGAATGCAAAAAACATGACAGCTTCACATTAATCAAAATAAGAACATAGTGCCTACATTAATATCAGACAAAAAAGATTACAAGCAATAAAGGCTATTTCATAATGGCAAAGTGTTCTTACATCAGGGGAACACAACAGTGGCAAATACTTACACATCTAATAACAGAATTTTAAAATTATTTATTTTCTTTTTAACATTTTTTAAAGATTTATTTATGCATAGAAAAACTGAGGTGTAAATCAGAAGTGTGGAGGGTGAGAGGATTCACCAAATATAGTGTAAGGAGCAGAACAGGCAGATCTACTGAAATACACTGCTGAGGGGGCATCGGGTGAGAGAGGAAAGGTCTGCTGAACCATGTGGGTTAGCCCCTTGGCCAGGGGTGAAACTCAGGCCTTAGGGGTGATAGTGCTGAGACTTAACCCCTAGGCCACCGGGGGGTTTGGGGAGCTGGTTACTTCCAACTTTTGACAATTATAAATAATGCTTCCATAAACATCTCTATAGATTTTTGTGTGTTACAAGTTTTTAACGCCTTTGGGAAAATACTAAATAGTGTGATTTCCAGCTTTTAAGTTAAGAGTATTTTAGTTTTATGAGAAATTGACAAACTGTTTTCTAAAGTGGTTGTGTTACTTTGCATCTGCACATCCTCACAAGCATTTGGTGTTATCACTTTTCTGGATTTTGGCCATTCTACTAGGTTATACACCTAGTAGCATATCACTGTTGCTTTCATTAGCATTTCCCTAATGAGATATGATGTTGAGCATTTTTTTCATATGCTTTTTTTTAACCATCTGCATGTTTTTTGGTGATATGTCTGGTAAGGTCTTTGGATCATTTTTTTTAATCTTGACAACCATTTTAAAGTCATTTTAGAAAGTTTTAATTTACTTTATCCTAATGATAAATCATGCTAAATATTTTGAAAAATATTGAAAAACATACTTAGCTGCCATCTGTATATCTTTTTTAGTTTTGATTTTGTTCAGCTTTTTGGCTCAGTTTTAGCTGAGTTGTTTGTTTAGTTAATATTGAATTTCAAGAATTTATAAATTTTGGACACACTTTTCTTCAGCAGCTATGTGACTTGCAAATATTTTTTTTCCCAGTTTGTAGACTTCTTTTAAAAAGATAATTAATAAATTAAGGTTTTGATTCTATAGGAATGAGAAGGAATAAAGTTGCTATACCTAACCTATTATTCTCCACTAGGACTGCATTGCACAGAACACTTTCTTAGGGTTTTTATTTATCTGTTCTGTTTTTTTTGTTTTTGTTTTTAAGATTTACTTACTTATTTATTTTATGGAAGAACTGGGGTGTAGGCCAGAAGTGTGGGGGACGAGATAGTTGACCAGAGACAGAGTGGGAAACAGAAAAGGCACACCATAAATTAAGCACAAACTTGTTCCAACATAATCAACTAATCAACTGAAATACACTGTTGAAGGGAGAAGCAGGTAAGACAGGAGAGGTCTCCTGGGCCATGTGGGTTAACTTCCTGGCTGGGGATTGAAGTCAGGTCGTTTTGATGAGACTTAATCCCTAGGTCACCTGGAGGCCCTCTGTTCTGTATTTTGGCGGGGTTTGATTTAAATAATTAACGTAAGTTTTTAAAAATAGCTCTCAAAATATTACCTTTTGTACTTTTCAAAATAATTTCATTATTTTGTTTAATTTGGCTTTTATTGAGTATTTACAAAGTACTCTTTTCTTGTCCAATTTGCAGATGATGTATGTATATATGAAGTTTTCATTTTAGTTCATGTGAAGTTTTAGTTCACTGTTGTGTTCAAATTCACACAAAGAGTGATAGGTCCATGATCAGAATACAAGGCACCCAATCCATTTATTCAGTCATTCAACCACTGATTCTTAAAAATATTTTATGAAACTACTGTGTCAGTTGCTAAAAATTTAAAGACTAAAATAAGACTTTATCTCAGATGATTATTTCTCAGTCAATATTGATCCTTTGTTGTCAGGTCCTTATACAAGCTTTTAAAAACAATCTAAATTCTGGTAAGATATAGTTGATTAAGCATTTTTTTAAAGATTTATTTATTTATGCATACAGTCACTGGGGTACAGGCCAGAATCACAGGAAGTGAGAGGATCCACCAGAGACAGAGTGGGGAGTAGAACAGGCAGATCTACTGAAATACACTGCTGAGGGAGCAGCGGGCGGGGCAGGAGAGGTCTGCCACACCATGTGGGTCACCTCCCAGGCTGGCAGCAGGAATCGAACATGTGCTGCAGTAGCTATGGTTTGCTACATAGTGAGTTGCTTAACCTACTGTGCCACCAGGGAGAGCCCTGATTAAGCATTTTTGATTATCTCCTTTCCTTTTGGAAATCTCACTTAAATGATGCATATTTTAAAAAGCAGAAGCTAAAAACAGTAGTATCCTTCATGATGATGAACATGCAGAATAATGTTAATAACTGGCACAAGGGAACTAGCAGTCTACAATACAATAGTGGCAGAAGGAAGAGTTAGTATGATAGAAAATTCTTGTTAACACTTTTATACTTAAAATTAATAAGCATCTGGGGCCAAAGTAATATTGGGGATCAAAAATATGGTTATTTATTTAGTAGAAATTTATAAGGTAGAGTGATGACTTCTGGAATTAGTACAGAAGGCACTATTAAAGAGAGCTCCAAAGGTGATAAGGGACAGTGACCAAGGCAGGGAACTCATCCTTGTCAGTGGGTTCTCATTTGTGTGCACAGCTACAAGATCACTCAGGTGTACAACAGGGTTGATTTTGCAAAAAAGAAATTGGGGTAAAAGAAAAAGATTTTGAGGTCACCAGTGGTCTGCCGTCTCACCCTGGATAGTATATACAGTGTTCAGAAACCCCAAACAAAGAAGGCAGGCACGTGGAAGATGGGGTGATGTTGCAGCAACCCACACTAGCAGTCTGAAGACTGGGTCAGATGCTGACCCAGGCAGTGGTGGCCTCAAGAGCACCAGGCAGTGCTGAAGGAGAACCAGAGACCGTAAACAGCTCTTTGAAACACTGGGTCAAAACCAGTGGTGTTCCTCGCAGGTAATGTCAGAGGCAGGTCCAGAGGTAGGTGCAGTGGCCAACTCTCTGCAAAGGTCCTCAGAGGCATGGAAGTCCAGAAAGCTACAAAGTCTATGTTGGTCTACAAAGGTCTACAAAGTTCTATGCAGGTCAAGTGAATCCCACAGAGGTCACGTCTCAATGTATCGCTCTTGCAGAGTCTGGGAGCAGAATCCTTTTTATTTGAAGGTGGTCCAATAAATTCTCCTCTCTTCAAATGGTGACTGTACACTGAGTTTTCTTCTTCTTCAAAGGTGTCCAAAAAAACCCTTCATCTCTCTTTGGAGTCTGGCTGCACACTTCATAGAAGGTGTTCCAACAAATACTTCCTCTTTGAATGCTAGCAGTAGAATGAATCAAGCTGACTCTTACTCTGTCTTATATCCTCTTCAGAGCCCCCCACCCTGTAAGCCTGACAGGACTGTTTGAAATCTGAAGTATCTGAATTAACTCTTTAGCACCAATCAGAGCATCTTTCATTTTTCGATTCAAATAATGTTGAAATATGCTTAAACCTGATTGGTACATTTAGCTTGCACCTGATTGGTCCATTTTAGAATCCTAGTACCAAATACAAAATAAAAAATGTACAAAACAAAACAAAACCTACAGTCTGGCTTGCACCCAGGTCAGGGAAGGTTTGTGGGATTGTTGGCTTCAGGTGGAGCCAGCCTCAAATGGGGGAGGGATGGGGGAGGGAACATCTGCAGACAGTGGGCTGAAAGCAACATCTCAGGCCCAAAAAACCTTTGGGTGTTGCAAGGGTCTTGTTACTTTCATGATTTGCTTTTTCATAATGTTGCAAGGGTCTTGTTACTTTCATGATTTGCTTTTTCATAATGGTTGTAAGACTGTACCCACATTTAATTTACCAATCTTGTCAATATTTAATTCAAGAAGAGGGAAAAGAGATAAGAAATGTACCCAAAGTCAATTTATAGAACAACCTACATTCAAGGAATGACTAGAACAATGAACAGAAGAAAATTACCTAAAAAGTATTTTTTCATATAATAACTCCTTCATCAGAAACCTTAATCTATGTCATCCAGGAATGGATAATGTGGATAAATGTCCTGAAGGAAAGACTGTGAAATTTGGTGTGAGGGATTTTTGTTTGTTTGCTTTTGTTTAAGACTCTTTAAATCAAGTTGTCTAGACAAATGACCATTCTGTTAACATTTGGGGGCATGTTTACAATTTTATAGATACAGAAAATCATGAAGAATTTGACATCAGGATGAATAATACAAAAGCATTTGCTTTATTGTCAAATCACTGAAGTTCTATCATGTTCTAAGGTATAACTGAATGATGATGAATAGGATAGTAGTTTTACTAAATCTATACCATGTTCTATGTACCAGAAACTGAGCTTATATAAACTATAATGTTAAAAAATTGGAATCCTAATAGATGAATATATTTAGTCAAATTTTACAAATAAGCAAATTGTAGCTAAAATTATATTCCTGGGCCTCCCTGGTGGGTCAAGAGGTTAAGCACCGCACTGTGGGGCTTCCAAGGCCACTGCAACACAAGTTTGATCCCTGGCCAGGGAGGGGACCCACATGTTGCAACAGACCTCTCCTGCCTTGCCCACTGCTCCCCTCAGCAATGTGTTTCAGTCCACCTGCCTGATCTGCTCCCTGCTCTGTCGCTAGTGAATCCTCTCAACTCCTAAATCTCTGGCCTGTACCCAGCTCTTTTATGCATAAATAAATAAAATATTTTAAAATAAAAAATAAAAATGTTATGTATACTTTAAAAAATAAAATTACATTCCTGTGACCTACATGTGAAAAATTTAGTATTAAAAGTCAAAGAAATCTCTGTCTAATGTTTACTAATAATAATCAGTGTTTTATTATACATTATTAATATAGTAAATCTTCAGTTTGGATCTTATGCAACTAAATCAATATTTTGTTACAACCCAAGCCCAATGTATAAACACAGTGAACTTAGAAAGCTATTCAAAATATGAATGTTTTCTCCACTATCCCTACAGTCCTCAAGCAGATTGATTAGTTGCAAAAACAGCTTTTATTTATGGGACAATCACAAAAGCACATGAAAACTTTAACAAGTACACCTTGATTGGGAAAATATACCAGAAATTGTGGGAAGATAAAGAAAGATAAAGAGAGAAAGGCAAAGCACATAATTACTGAAGTTTTGTGTATGGAGAATGTCATTAACTATTTACATAATATGTTAAGGATAGCACTGAAAAATCTCAGACTTCAGAGTTCTTCCACTCACAATGTAAGGCATGAATTTCCTCATCATAGAGTTAGACACCTCTACTTAAAACCTGGTCACTAAGAAAATGAAAACCTTCCTTAGAGAGCGATACTTCAATCCTCTAAGGTGAATAAACTTCAGATACCTTTTAAATAACAAATTTTGAAATTAAAACAGCAAATGGATCAAGAAATCTAAACTAGTTGTACATTTGGGGAGAAGTTAACACACTTAACTCTTAGATTTTATCTTTGTTGCTAGAACTAATTTCAGTGTGCTTTTGAATTTTCCTATATGCACAGAATAAATCTAATTCATCCCTGAAGTCTGGGATATGATTAATTATTGATGCAGTTTATATAATAAATATGAGTTTTAAACCAAACTTGGATAAAATTTTCAAGATAAATAAGTTGAGGATCTTTTCTAACCCATGAGATTTTTTTTCATTGCTAGCCTAATTCAGTAAATCACATGAACAGAAGAGCTTATAGACAATATGCAATGATGTGGTGCATAACCATTAAAAACCATTAATATTGCTATTACATGGATTTACACAATCCCTCGTGAAGTCAGAAAAAGTGAAATAATTCAGTCCAAATGTCAGTGGACAAAGATCTCAAAAGGTGTAATGTTGTCAGTGCTTTAGAAGTTTTCTGCTTTCCTTTCAGCAGTTGACATCATATAGCCCAAGTCCTTCTGCTTTTCCCTTCTGGTCCTGTAAGAAAATAAGGTTTTATGCTGTGCCCTGGTGAAGTTCCATTTCAAATCTAGGCAGCAGACAGGATTGAGTGGCTACATGACTCTCTTCTCCTTAAAAACATATTATCCCCTAATGGGTATATCCTCACCTTCTTACCCTTCCCTAGGAGAGAACAGTCCATGGCATTTTAGAAATATGTGCTGTAAATTGGCAGGCACAAGCACCCTAAAAGACTATAAAATAAACATGAATCCCCTTTGAAAAAAACTTTATATTTTCATCACATCCCCTGTAAGCTAACACACTGCACTGTTTACAGTCTTCCACTACAATATATTTTGAAACGATTACCTTCTTCTGAGTCATTTGTGTCATAATGCTCTCCATAGGTACCCATAAAATGAAAATGTAAGCCGTTTTTATTGGCCACACTACATCTTAATTGAAAATATTAAAGGGGATTGCTCTCCTACTGATTTTTTTCCTCCATTTAATTGGCTAATCATATGATATTTTTAATGGAATAATCGTGAAAGAAAATATGAATCTAATTTAAATTCAAACTGGATTTGGGATATTTAAGAGATTATCCCAGAGTAGCAGAGGGTGCATGAGGCAATAAACATCTGTTCATTCCTGACCACTAGCCTTGGTGTTTATGAGCTTGGGGGATATTTATTTTCAGGAGACATGATTCTCTACATTTGAGCTTCAGCTGTTTTACCGCTGTGTTTTCAGTGAAAAATTTTAAATTTATCAGCAGATTTTTGTCCATTTTTTGTTACCTCTCTTTGCACTTTTTTCAAAATACAATTCTAACAAATGAGAAGATGTCTCAGACCATTATTGCACCTTAGTGAGAGAAACAATTCCATCACTTATTTATTACTGGCTACAATATAGCTTAAGCAGACAAACCAAACCATGTAACAGCAACTGGGCATGTCTTTCCACAAACCATCATAGCATTAGTGCTGGAAGATAAAATATTTTGTTCATGCATTCATTCAAGTATCTACCTTTGTTGCTGCATAGTAGAAAATGTTCTAAGCTAATGAAAGACAAGTCTCAACAACTTTACTGCCTGGTAAAGAAGATAGATCCTACTGTCATGAGAACTGAAAGAAATCTCTGCAAGTTTAAGCAATTAGGAAAAATAATAAAAATGATGTCATAAATAAGTTTAGAGTGAAGTTCACTAAATAAACGGTACAGGTGATAAGTGATATGCAAATTCAGAAAACCGTCAAATCAAGGAGGACCCAAGTCATCAAGAAATTATTCACTTCAGAATATTGTCTTTGTCTTCCAGGGCTATAAATGTTCTTTGATTTTGAGATAAGAACTCAAAATGATGCTACATGTTGCATAAATCCCTTGACTGGTCAGAGAATAGTAGGAGACAAAGCTTAAAAGAATGTCAAATGAAGTTTCTCTAGGCCTATCAACCTGTGAGTACAAAAAAAGCTCTCATTAATAATATTGATATCTGTATAGTGGCTTTCTGTGATCTACCAAATTTAAGTTGAAGTTCCCTGAGAATATGTGTAGAGTTCACCTAGATTCTGTTGGTGGCATCATCTCATCTGTTTATAATCACCTCCTCAGATCTTGAACAACTTCCCCAAGCAAGGTTGCTGCTTCTCTTAATCTTTAATCTCTCAAGTCACTTTAGAAGTGCCCAAAGGGTCCCCAAGTGAATTCCTCGTCTTGTAACTGAATTCATATATTAAATACACTTTGCAAGAATATTTGCTATCTCTCCAGATGCAGATTTGTCTTGGGCACTACCAACACAACACTGAGACTGTGGTCTTAGCCAGGCTAGACACCACCTGGAATGTTTTCTTTTTTCTTTCTTTATATATATTTGACATCAGTTGTGGTCACCATGGATTTCCCAACACCATTTCACCAGGGCCTCTTGACCTCAGTCCCCTGTGCTCTTTCTGCCCTCAACCCATTCCCTCTTAATGTACACCACTGACGAGAAGTGAAACCCATTTCTGCCTAAGGCTTCTGCCTAAGGTGTCCAGACTTGACCTTGTCCATGATAAAATGGGACCCACCTCTCTCCACCTTGCATCACAAGTACCTAGAGAAATCTTAAGAATGTAACACTTATATTCCAAAGCCACCAAAAGTTTTTGGTGTAATTGCTTTACTGTATTTTTTCCCCCTTTTCTTTTCTTTTTTATACATCCTGCTATAGGCTTCTAAGGCTGCAGAGTTTAAACTCTTAAATTCTGGGCCATCTGTTTACCTGAAGCAAAGCTTTCCTACTGGATCAGCTAATCAGTTCAGACTTCTGATGAGTTTCCATTAGATGAATTTTTCAATAGATTTATGTTTCTATGGACTTTTCAACAGGTCACCAATCCTACTTGGTTTAAATCTTAGGCCCTTCAGCAACGATTAACACCTGGGATTGAGATAATGTACAAAATTCACTATCTCACAGGGGATGCAAGACATTAGCACATATAATCTGCATCCTGTGAAACTTCGCTAACTGAAATATTCTTGCAAAGTGTATTTAATATATGAATTCAGTTACAAGACGAGGAATTCACTTGGGGACCCTTTGGGCACTTCTAAAGTGACTTGAGAGATTAAAAAACAGCTTCAGAGACTGGCCTACAGATTAGCATTTGGTTTGAGAATAGTTACACAGAAATGCATGGGATTTTAAAAGGCTTTAGAGAGCTGCAAGGAATAATAGAAATGGCGATTTTTGAAATTGTACATTACTCTATTAAATAACATATACTCCATCTTTGAGTTAAATCTTTTACTGCAAAAAGAAATACATTGGATAGGGATTTAAGCAACCAAACTATTATTGATTGTCAGTAGTTTAAGTGCTGATTTTAATTCACTGTAGTCCAGAACAAAATTTCTTTCCAAGGTGAATGCTTCATCAAATGACCATTCATTTCAATTTAGTTCCAGGATTTCAACGGTATCCTTGTTCAGGAAAAAGAAAGAATCTTTAGAAATAAATAATATATTGGGCATGGGATCAAAGTTAGGTTAAGTGGATCATGAGGCAGAAATGAGTAAGCAAATGTGGACTATGACCTCATAATATTGTTCCTATTTTTGTATATCTAAGTTCTGTAATTTAATGTCCTCTGTACAAGCAAGGCCTTGAAAAGGCTAAATAGCATAAATGTCCTAAAGAGTGTTTATACATATATGTACAGTTAGTAACTGGTCACAGTTAGGAGACAATTTAGGTAATTGGTCTGGAAGTTAAGGTATTTAGTGTTGTTCCAGGTGTGACTTCAAAATTTTGTTTTTCTAAGCATGTGGTTTTTTTTTTTTTTTTGTCTGGTCCTGATGTTCTTCATGCATAAGATGAAGATAAATTTGACTTGGTTATTGGAAGGTCTGCTGGTCTAGCATGCCAAGATGCTCTGATTCTTTGCCCCTTTGCATGCTACAAGATAGCTAAGAATCAGTCAGTTCTACTAGGATTAGTTGCTAGTCCATAAGAACTATGAACAATATTAGGATAAGACCTTTCTATAACAATCAAATACCCTTATTCCAAATTGTTTAGGTTGCATGTCCTAACTTCTCTTGACCTTCCATCACATATCTAAGATTTCAGTTTTACATTGTCATTGCACTACCTCTTAAAAGTGTCTTCCTGTTTGTTTTTTAGCATTCTGTTCACTATATTTTTAAAACCCAGCCCCTCCTTGACTTCCTGTTATACAAGAAGATTTTTATGTATTCCATTCCTGATATTTGAGATACACATGGAAAACTAAAGAATCTTTGGTGCCCAACTATTAAGGATGATATACATTTTCTTACTCTGCAATTGGCTTCTTAAAGAATAGTTTGTCTAGATATAATACTCATAGTTTCTAAAACTCATGGTATCAAAATCATAGCCACACAGGAATAACAATCCATTTATTCATTATAAATATTAATATTTTGCTTTTAGACTAGTAGAAGGCAATATAAATATAAAACTCTTTAGCCTCAAAAACTTGAGAACCTGATACTGTCATTTTTTGGGTCAACCCACCCTTTTCACTATAGGTTAAATAAATATAATGGAGAAAATAAGTATCCTGCTTTCTCACAACCAGACTGAATGTGGAAATATTATACACACATACTTTCTAGACCACAGACAGGATAAGAATTTAGAAAAGTACAATTCCTTTATCAGAAATTGTGCATAATTTTAACTTACACATCAAAAATTATGTCCTTCTAAATAGTTTCAGTGCCATAAATCTTTATGTGACTGAGCATACTATAGGCATCGTGAAGGAATAGATATTTTAATTTTTATTTTGAAAAAAAAATCTCTTTTACTTATTAAATATTAGCACAGAGGTAGTGTAGCAGGGGCTAGGGTGAATTTTGCATGTCACAAACTCCACTCTCTATATCCCCCTTATTCTCATTTGGGCTCCCTCTTCTTGAATATGATAGTGTAAGTTGTGCATATATGTGAGATAACACAGGGACACAGTTGAGAAATGGCAGAAAAGAGGTCAAGATCTTAACCCAGAGATCTGTTTCTATCGCAGGGTTATATTAATGAGGAATAGTGAAAAGATAAAAGTAATGTCAGGGTTATATAAGAAAGACAAGAATACTTTAATGATATTACAGACAAGTGAGAAGAAAAATTTAAGAGAGAAGAGATAGTCAATAATATCAAATGTTATAAATGATAAATAGAATAAAGACAGGAAAAAAATATTATCTAAGAACTGAGAAGAAATTCCTGGAATTGTGGAAATATGTGACATATTTCTTATGTTATGTAAAATTAACTCATTGCTTCTCTTTGAGATACATTATAGACATGGTACAAAGTGAATAATATATTAATTTTCAGAATTTAGCTCTGAAAATGCTCATCTATAAATATTAAAATTTGGGCCCTCCCTGTGGCCTACAGGGTAATTATAAACACTACCACTTCTCCGACCTGAGTTTGATACCCAGTCAGAGAGCTAACCCACAAATGGCGCAGCAAATCTCTTCTATCTTGCTTGCTCTTTCCCTAAGCAGTAAGTTTAGTTCAGTAACCCCCTCCCCCCCAAACTCTGCTCCTCACTCTGTCTTTGGTGAATCCTCTCATGCTCTATAACTGTGGTCCAAACTCCAGTTCTTTTTGGCAAATAAATAAATAAATAGATAAACAAACAAACAAATACTAAAATTTGGTGCACATCCTCTGTCTTCCTAAGACAATACCATTGCATAACCTCGTTCTAAGGTGGACACAACCTCCTAAGTCTCCCACTTAAACGTTCACATACTAATGGCTCATCTTCTTATGACGCTCATTACTCTATTGAAACTTTATAGGACATGAAGTGACATAGAAAATTTAGAGTCCCCCACTGTCATTATGATCACATTAATTAAGCAATAAGGCTCAGCAGTGCAGCAACTACATTGTATTAATTCATATCTTGGGATGAATGTTCAAAGTGGTACTTGGGAACGAAGTCACAGGACTCCCATTAACAGAACGAGGCTGTGTGAATTAATTCCAGACACCTGCTCCTCAACTTGCCATTACAGAAAAGGATGAGTCGTGACTTACCTTAATCCTGTGGAGATTTAGTTTCCCACGTTCTCTTCTTCTTAATATCCATGTATGTATATTTGTGTGTATATATGTAAATATACATATATGAATATATATTTAACATTTTCATATAAAAGATTTAAATTTTAAGGTAAATTCAGATTCAAAATTGGAAAATTAGAAAACCAGAGATATTTGGGAGAAGACTAATTTCATGGAAATGCAATTTAATAATGCCACAGAATCTGAAATTTCATAAATCCAGTTGTAAAGATGATATTCATGATGAAATCTCATTTTTTAAAAGGTTTATTTACTTATGCATATAAGAACTGTGGTATAGGCTAGAGGTGTGGGGGATGAGAGGATCCACCAAAGACAGAGTGGGACAGGCAGATGGATTGAAACTTACTACTGAGGGGAGCAGTGGGTGAGGCAGGGGAGGTCTGCTGCGCCATGTAGGTTCCCTCCCCCACCAGCGGCAGGGATCAAACTCGAGCTATGGTGGTGGCTGTGGTTTGCTTCATAGTGCGTTGTTTAACTCATTGCACCACCCCATGAACTCTCAACGTTAGACAAGTTTTGTTTTGTTTCTCTCTGCAGTGCTTTTTACTCCTCATTCCCTGTTGGTAACTTTTGATCAATATTTATTAGGAATACTTAGAAATTTTATTCTAATTATGGGTTTCTAAAATTTTGGTCACTATATCACCAAGAAATTAGGCACATTATCAGGCCTCATCAAAGGTCTGGAGATGGAACTTAGAAACCTGTGCTGGAGCAAACTCTCTGGGTGATTTTGAGAAATGCTGATATTTGACAAAGCAGTAGTAAAAACACTGCCATTATTTCTGTAGTCTCTGTCTTTTGCTTTATCATAGATAAAACCTTGTTGATGAGCTCGTTAGAAAACTCTTTTAGATGTCTATGTTAAATTTTAATAACATTTTAATCTCAAGAGGATTCAATAAATTTGTTGTTTCTCTCTATAAAATATGTTCCTAGAATCTGTCTAGTTATTCTTCCTCAAAAATCTAGCTACATAGACATAACAAAAACTTCAGTCCAACAAAAACTCGCCTTTAAGATGAAGTCATTTCCATTGGCTCAGCATGATGTCAACAGTGGTTCTAGTTTGTCCCTGACCTTGTAACTTTTTCTAGCACACACAAGCCCTCTTGATCCAGAGATACAGTCAGGAACTTCCTTCTCTTTTGTGGTTGTGGGATCCTTACCTTATACTCTCAACCTTTGTTCCTGCTTTGACACACAGCTCTTCTAGGAACACAAACGTACCTTCCTCTAATAAGTTCCTCTGAGAGACCCATAAGCCCTACAACTAAATATCAAATACTCTCTTATTGGATTTCTGCATAAGTTTCTATTTCTGAAACATGTTCATGTTTTATCATTCTGTTAAGATTGATAAATCTCCTTTCTCCTCGTGTGGTCTGCCTGAAGGTGACTGCTTGTTTGGGCACATGGACTAATGTTCTTCTTTCTGGACTAAGTGTCTAATCTGTCTTCCTGCTACCTCCTAGAGTAGTCTTCTCCACCACTAGACCTCCTCAACGGTAAGTGGACTACACTTTCCCTGTTGTCCCCATACCTCTCCAGTTAACTCTCATGTTACTAACAGCAAAATAAGAACACCCTAAAGCAACTAATATCTAGCATGATGTCCACTGTGTAGGTAAGATTAAACAGGTTTGGTACTGTAGAAATCAATATGAATCAACGCTAACGTGACTTAAATTCAGGTCAAGACTATCACATTCATAATACAAAAGTTCAGTGATGAATTCTGGGCCAGTTGTTTTTGTTTTAAAATATAGCTCAAATTCTTGGTAGCTATGTTATTTCAGCTAGTTGCTTAACCCTCCTAAACATCAGGGTTATGTGTCTTTATTATTCTATAAAGTAGAAATACTACTACTACCTTTGATATAAGATTATTAAAAAGAGTAAAAGAGTTAAGGAGTGAGCACCTGACATTTAATAGTTCCTAATAAAATTGTGTGATTGTTGTTATCACATTCATTTCCTGAGGATATGCAGGTGAATTACACTGTGACCTTCGCTCTCAAGAAGTTCACGACATTGTAGAGGAAATTAAATCGTGTTTACATAGTTATAAATATTAATAGAAATGTGAAAATAAATTATATATTTGTTTTAGAGAGCAATAATTTTGATTGGGGGAATGAGGTAAAGGATCCTGGAGGTGTTAACATGTAACTGCATCTTGACAGTTATTGGGAGTGGTTATCTTTTCAACAAAACTAACAAGTGGTGACATGGTGACATAATGAGTGGGGATTACAATAGATTTCAGATGCTTAACTGAGTATTGTTAAGATACAATGCAATTTAATCCTCACACAAAACATGAGGTTGATTTTCCTATCTCCATGTTAAAGATGAGGAAACTGAAATTTTAAAATCAGTAAAAGTACTAATGAGAAGCTGTGGAGGATAAAGCAGGAAGGGAAAGCAGTAACTTTGGAATTAAACCTTAGTCTAAATCACATTTCTTTCAGCAGCGTGGAAAGAACAAACAGGTCACCCCATTTCTTTTTACAAGTCTTCACTAGCAGGTCATTTTGAGGTGATTTATTCTATGACCAGAGAGTTTTAGTTTTCTAATAGCATTATTTTTATAAACAATGTTTCTGCAATTACCTTAGGTTCTTTCTTAGATCTTTACAACATTAAGTTAGGAAAAGATCCTGACAGTTCAGGAGTGAATCCTTGTAACTGAACTGGTACAGCTTGTGATGTGGTCTGTGTGGAGCTGGACATTTGGAGGGCATCTCAAATGAACTAGATTTTTATTACATGGGCAGTATTTAATTTTGAACATGAACAGGTATTTGGTATATCTTGGGGGAAAATAAAGGTAGATAGTATTTGTATTTACAAATCCAATATTGAAACACAGCCCCTATGAAAGTAAATTTGAAAAGCAGAATGGCTAACTTTGGATTTATATGAAAAAAATCTTCTCAAACACTTTATATATTAAATTATAAGAGAGATTGTATGTATTAAGAAAGGTATTCAGATCAAGTGGATAAAAAGACCTAGGATGTCATTAGGCTGTGTTTTAATCCAAAACATAATTTGCTTCAAACTGAATTTTAATAATGATATAAGATTGATATACACTATCACCATTCTAATAATGCAATTTAACTGTATTTTATCCCTTCTAGGTATGTTTTACTGTCTTCATGCTGCCTCATGATATGCTTCAATGCTCACCTCATACCTTTTTTGTTAAACATTCTAAATTCCATCTGACTTACCTTTTTATGACACATGTTGTCTTTCCCAGAAACTCCAGCAGTGTATTAAATATCGTCTAGCTATTCTTCTTCAATATTTGTATGTGTTTGGTTTTCTTCCCTAGATGATTGCAAAATAATCTCAAGTAATAAGTGATATTTATTTTCACATGCTCACTGATATATATGCATTTGTAATTTAATCCTTTAGATAACCTACAAATTAGATTCTCATGTTCAAGAGAAATCACTGCCACTAGTTCAGTCCAGTAAACCATGGGTCCATGCAAAGGTTGGAGATTGAATCCAGGTCCTTTTCCTCTCACTAATCATGGTCTTTCAATTCTGGTCAAGTCATGTCTAAGTATGGGAACTATCTCCAGTGTCAAGAGAAAACGGTCACTCAGTTTTTCATTATGTTTTTGAGGGGGCTTTTCTGAAATTGATGAAGAAAGAACAAAGGGAAAGAATCTGTATACGATGAAGGTAGCCCTACCATCTGTCTTTCCAGTCACACTAGTCAGAGCTAGAGTATATCCCAAACACCCAGCAAGAAGTAGGTTACTGTTGAGCATTCTGTAGCTTCCAAAAGTCAAATAATTTATTTTGTTGATAGACCCTTGATAGACTATGATAAGTCACTGATGTCATTGATGTGGAACTATATTAACTCAGCAATGGACAATGCCTGTCACAAAGTGGGTGTATGAGATGGCAAATATGCTGTTCTCCACTTGGCAATGCATAGAATTCTCTTCATCTGGCAAATGTAATGAAACCAAACCTGCCACAAACTTTCTCAAAAAATTGTCTTAGAGATGGTCAGAATCAATTTGTAATTTGAAGAACAATTACGTGGGCCTCTAGACTTCCAGAAGAATGAAGTGGAACAAACATTCACAGCAAGAAAAATCAAGCATTTCACCTCTCCTCACAGCTAAGATTGAACCTCAGCTCTGGGGCATAACTCAAGATTTGATATTAAAGTGTTTCATTTGCAGCCAATTAGGCCGAGGATTAGATTCTGCAGCCTCCTTGCATATGAGGACAATAGTGCGATTTCCAGCAACCTGATTTCCACTCCCTTACCCCTTCACACATCCCTTCAGAACCATCACCGCCTTCATCAAAACAATTTCATTTGTACTTATGAAAGCGTTACAGCCGGTAAGCGGAAGGTACTGAACAAGCTTAACCACTGTAGCTTTTTTCCCATCTGAATATCACGAATTTTGTATCTCACCGTGGTGTAAGGTCTCTGATTACATCAACCTCTCCAAATTATGCTGAAATGAAGGCCATTCAATTTGCTACAATCAGTAACTTTCGAAAGAGCCCACATAATTGATTTCACAGTAATATAGGCATAGGTGACTGAAAGCCTCAGCTTCATTTAGACAATGTTTTCTTTCATTCCAAAGTGCAGTATTCAATAGAAATCAGATTTTTTTTTTTCCCCAACAGTTGGCAGCCAAGCTTTGGCACATACAAAGTTTTTTACCTTCTTCTTCTTCTTTTTTTTTTTTTTAATAGTGCAGAAACATGAAAATTGAAATTAATGCCCAGGGTGATCTAATAGAAGTCGACAGGCTTTAGGTGAAATAACATCTTTTTGGAGTTTGCCCTGATGAGCATTTCTGCCAGGAGGCAAGGAGCCATCCCAAATGCCATTCGGACCTCCAGCGACATTTGTTAGCAAGACAGTTTCAGCGTAGAGGGAGAACATACATTTCAAATGTTGCTCTCCATAGTTTACCTATTTATCATATGAGCAGGTTTTCACTCCACTTTTGACTGATAAGTGTTGATGATATTCACTATTTCCAGATTGAACAGTAACTTTGAATCAACCCAGCTTCCTTCTCTGATCTTCAGATGGAAAATAGGTTATTGAAAGGTTACTTTTACTGCCTAGATTGAGAATTCCTTGACAATTATGGAAGATGCAGCATACTAGAACAAAAAGAAACAGCTGATCAAATGCTACCTAAAATTTCATTTGTAACTTAGACAATCAATTGTTAAGTTCATGAGTTAGGGAAACATCTGTTTGGGAATGGAGAGAAAACATGACTTAACTCAGGAATCTGGACATGTTGGTCTCATTTCTCAGCTGCATCTTTGGTAACTATATGGCCTGGGGAAAGTCACTTATAGCCTTTGAATCCAGTTCACTCACTCATCTATAATATTTATATGATAGTTATGTATGAATTTACTGGGAAGTTATGTTCTCAGCATTGGATGTTCATCATGACGATAGAGAAAATACCAGATACTAGTTGAGTGACTGGTGGCGGGGTGGGCGGGGGTACATATAATCAATCCTCTGAACCTCAGCTTCCTCAATTCTAAAGTTGGAATAGGAATGTTAGGGTTTTAAAAACAATCAATTGAAGTTATTCATCAAGGGTATACCACAGTGTCTGGCAATAATCATGAAAGCTATCATAGCTATTATTATCATTAATAAATTAAAATAATTATTAAATAAAGAAATAAAACAGACGATGGCTCCAAATCTCCTTGTCTGATGATGGTCAGTGAATATGGTAAGAATTGAGTGATGCTACATGCTTCAAATCCTATCATATATTACAATTTTAATGTAAATTGCAACTGAACAACAAGTGTATTTATGTAACTTTTTTATGGATTACTAATGTCTATTTTTCAAAGTTTATTTCTACTGGAAAATGAGGTATAAAAGAACAATTCTGATTCCTTGAGCATCTGCAGCAGTCATGATTGGTTCTGATCCTCTGGGACAGGGAGGCTGACAGCACCAGAGTGAGCAAGATGGCAGAAGTGTACCAAGGTGCAGAAAAGAAGGGCACAGTGATCTGTCTGTGTTGCTTCCATGGGAAAGGGACACATGTGACACAACAGATGCCATGCCTTCTCCATTACAGTTTGACCTTAATGTGTCTGTGACTCTTCAGGGTTTGTCTCTCATACTAGTTAGAAAGAAATCCTTCTTATTTGTTCTCTCTTTAATACCTCTCTGCGAGTGGCTCTTTATATCAACACAATGAGAAAACATTGGTTCTATAAGTGACAATGATAATTTGTATTATCAAAAACATTTATGTGATTATGTGGCATCAATAAAATCAGAGTTTACTGCTGGAAGAAAGATCTATAAATTGTTTGGGAAACAAATGTGGAGAGAACAATTCTTAAAAGGTTGGAAAATTGGTATTCCAATTTTATAGAAAAATAAAATCACAGTTTCTGCTATTATAGAAAAATAAAATCACAGTTTCGTATAGAAACTCTCATAGAATAATAAAATCACAGTTTCTGCTATTATATACTTAATATCAGTCTGTTAGTCTGCAAAAAATACACAAATCTGACAGCTCTCTGACACCTTTGTTTATGAAGGAGTCTCTCATTCCTTTTTCTCTTTTACTTAATAAATTTAAAAATCCAGATTATCAATTTTCCCTTTAGTAAATAAGCATGACCATATATTAATGACTTATTTATAAGTCATATAGTAATTTTAAATGAAAATTACCTGTTACATTAAATAAAATGTTTATTTTTAATCAATAGACTGAATGTAAAATACAGGATGAGAGTTAAGGCACACTATTTGAGGGGCAAACAAGAATTTTTGTGAATATTGAAAGTGAAGACTACTCTGGTGAAGAAAGAAGAATATGAGTAAAAGCCCAGTAAAGAATATGAATAAAAACCCCAGTAAAATCCAATCATGGGGGTCAGCAGTGATAGGGAGAATTTTCCTAGAATTTTTCATTATTTATTCTTGATTATATATTTACACCACAAAATAGTTGTTGAAAATGTCTAATTGATGAGGAATTCAGGTTTCAGAATATTAGTCAAAATACATTTAACTAAACTGAATGATTCCTATTGTTCAAAAATGCATTTAACTCCAAAGTAAAATCAAAGAGATAGTCCAGAGTAAAGATTCATGCCAAATCTCAACATTTTAATTTTGAGATGTAAGGACCAAATTTTTCATGTGGAAATACGTAATTTCCTAGCGTCAACACTCTGCTAATATTTCTGAAGTTTCTCCTATTTGCTGCTATTCACTTATTTGTGTTAAGTATTTCTTATTTGTCTCCAAAAACCTCCTGCTCACCCTAACCCATCACACTTGTACCAAATAAATCACTCTTGAGAACTCAAGGACACCAGTCCCGTGGTTTAGGTATGGCCAATGGGAGGCACTTGCAGAAGACCAAAAGGTAGGCAGAGTGTTGAATTGGAGTATCCAGGCTTGTTACTGAGTGTACAAATGCCAGTGGTTGCCCACATTCCTCAACCAAAGGCCACAACTCCTTCTCAGTATTCTGCTACAGCTTGTTTTTGCAAGTTCTGGCCAACACTCATGTCTCTTACCCCGTCAGGGGTAACAATAAAATCCTTACAATCACTAGTCCTAGATCACTGCATCACACCTTTTTTGTTTCCTTATTTTTTCCTGTATTTTATGAATAATCATTTTGTTGTACCCACTCACCCCCATTATTCCATGTGAATATAGCCCCTGTTTCCTGCTACCCTTTCAAGGGAGAGGCTGTTTCTTCCCTGTTGCATAATATCCTCCACTCACTCCCCAACCTCCACACATACACAGCTCACCTCAGTGATCACATTGACTGGCTTACGTTAACATTCCCCTATGAAAAGTGAGGGACAGACTAGAAGATTTGCCCAATAATATATCAAAATAAATCAATCCAGGCTCTAGAAAGGCCTGGAATAGGATGGATGGCCAGGAGGAAAAGCAGTGACAGATTGTCATCCCATATGCACATACCAGGCATCATTAGAATAGCAATTTTATATCTTGCTTTTTCATTTAACATATGATTTAATCATTTTGTCATATTCTTAAGACTTCATTACAAACATAATTTTGGCTACATATTATTCCAAATGAAAGACTTGGCTTCTAGGATTCATAAATTCTAGAAGCATAGGAAGTAATTTCAATTCTATTTGCTGTCCTTCTCCTATTCCTAACATATAACAGACAGTTGTATGTGTTGAAGAGACATCTTCCCGCAGTAACTCAAGGACCGAATGGAAAATTAAAGTTTCTCCACAGATACCTTTATCCTCTACCTAGGATTCAAGTGAGTATTCTCTTCCCTTGCTTTCACACATTGAGTCAATAGCTTAATGAGAGATCCAATCTCCAAGACGCCATATATTTTCAAGGAATCTCCTATGACTTATCTTACAATATTGAGATCTGTAAAGAATTCCAAGCACAATATCAGTGAGAGGTAAGTAGATATTCTGGAAGCTTTCAAAGCCTATTAAAAGGGAGTCAGGTCCTGTGAAAATTAATGGCTGGTTAGACTGTGGTTGTTCTCATTAAGTTTGTGCCTAGCACACAGAGAAAGACTTATCTTCACTGGCCCTGAATCTGACCACTATCTGAATCTGGCCAAAAAAATCACATAAAACACCATTTACATCTAATTATGAAGGAAGATAAGAACTGTAAACAGAGTAATAATTTTTTTCTTTATTTATATATATTTGACATTAATTATAATCCCCATGTATTCCCCATCACCATATCACCAGTGCACCATCACTTCAGTCCCCGTGCTCCCGTCTGCCTTCAACACTCCCCCCCTCCCCACCAAATGTCCCCAATTTGTCCTTGTCTTTTCATTTTTGGTTTTTGTTGTGTCTTTATTGTTGTTGTTGTTATTATTATTGTTGTTCTTATTCTTTTCCTTGATCCTTATTTGTTTCCCTCATATTCCTCCTAGGGGAAGAACCATCTGGTATTTTTCTTTTGCCTTCTGACTTGTTTCACTGAGCATAAAAGACACAAATACACTGATTCAAAAGAATACCTGTACCCCTATGTTTATAGCAGCTTAAATGGAAACAACCTAAATGCCCAAAACCAGATGATTGGATCGGGAAGCTGTGGTACATATACACGATGGAATACTATTCAGAGTAATAATTTCTAGAGGATAATTTTGTTGCTTTGGTTAGTCAGTCTAGGGTCCCCCTAGCCCCTTTAAAAACAATACCTGAAAGGACATAAGTAATGGAAAACAACATGCCACAATTTTATAAGGGACTGACAGTGTATGGAGGCTTCATGTGTGCTTTCTCTCTAGGCCCTGGTCAGGAAGCTCCTGGTATGAATGTTGGAGATCACTGGTCTTTAGATGTCTGAAGGGGATGGGTCACAGGAACATTACCCTGTTGCCCTTCTGACTCATTACTACCCCCATCCCAGAGGGAAATCATGCTGGGTGTGCAAAGCTAGTTAGACAAATCAACCGTCCCTCACATCAGCCACACATTTAGATACAGTTGAGTGTTGTTTAAATAAAAATGTCACCCTCTATTCTAGAGACTTTGACTTTAGAACAGTCACTAAATTAAAAAAAAAAAAAAAAAGGATTCTTCTGTGGAATTTTCTTCTGCATCCACTTGGGTACAGAAAATCTGGCTTTTTCTGTGTATCCGTTTAAGGGGGCAAAACATTGAGGGGTTGCTCTTTGTTGTTTTCTTGTTGTTCTCACATGTATGTATTTTGAACATGGGAGTTCAATTAAAACTAGCCAGGAGATATATTTCTACATAGTAAATTTGAGCAGCATTAAAGTTTATGCTGTTTAAATCAGTTCAGATTGCGGGATATTCAGATCTCTGAATTTTATGATAATGTCAAGAGAGCTTCTGGTGAGTCCCATTAATTTTTTTGGTATTGTTTAATTTTACATGAGTAAATATAATTACTCCTTTTGTCATGAAGAGCAAGTTCTAATACCAATTTATAATTCATGGAGCTAATTATGTTAACGAGGAGGCAATCTTTCCTCAGCTATCTCCCCTGTAATTTTAAAGGATTTTGATTTTTTCCCCTTTCCTCTACAATTTCTCTTCCAGCTATGAAAAGGAAGTGTACACAATTCATCTGTGATATAATTATTTACCATGGCAACAGTTTGTGAATGGGATTGGGAAGTTGCACAGAAGGAGAAAGCAGCTTAAGGGAAACAGCTGAAAAAATCCTTTCAAGACAAGTGAAGAGGCCTTTCAGGTGGGGATCGTTTTTGTTTTCCTGACATTTTAAGGAGGGGCTCAGGTTTGCCTAACATTGTAAAAACTGCTGTTGATCCTAAAATAAAAGAGTCTATTTTCTACAGTTGCATTTCAGAAAATCACATTGATTAAGAGAGTGACACAAAAGGCAAACCCACATTTTCCCTCTGCATTTGAATTAACAGCCCCCTAGAAAGGCAGAGGGAACATACTTGCTGCTAAATTATCAGATAACATTACCAAGGGACATTTGGGGAAAAGGAGAACCCTGTTTCTTGTATCCCTAAAGAGAAGTGATAACCCCCAACTCTGCTCAGCCACGAAAGTCTTCCTTCTTGGGTGACATACAGATTATATGGTGTAGGGTTAGAGAAATCAGGTCTTTCCACCCTCCCACCACTGATGATGGACACCTGCGGTGCTGTGAGTATTCCAGGGTGGGCATGCACAAGTGGGCGCACGTGAGTTGGACATGGGCTTAAATGGGCAGTGTTATGAGGACGCCAGAACTGACAGGACCGACAGTATCAATGCAAGCAGAAGCAGCAAAGCAGCCGAGAGTGTGAGATTTGCCGGGGGCTGGGAGGCCTGCCAGCCTCCCGGCCCCCCGGCACCCATGCCTGCCATGTACCTGGCCACCTCTGACAATAAAAGCATGAAGAGCCACCGAGGGCTCCAAGATTCTCCTTCCTTGACCCGTCTGCCCAGAACCATCTCAAACTTACTCCGTACACCTTTCTTGCTCCATATGGAAAGTAAAGAAAATCTATCCAAATCCAGTGGTCCAGGCTTTGGGCTTCAGCTGAAGCAGCCTCATTCTCTCCCTGTCTCCCCTGTTCAATGGATTATTGATGGCTTTATCCCCAATTGTATAGCGTCAATGAATGCAATCAATACACTTCAAAAAACACTAGCATACATCTTAAAGTAATAATAATAATAATATCAAAATGCAAGCCATCATCTCCTATGTGTCTGCTGGCTTACGTTCTTTTCAGCTGTGAGCAATGTTACTTATCATATCTTCCTTTCTTTCAGTGTTTAGCAATAACTAACATCTAACCTTAGTTGAAGTATTCTTGATTGCATGATAAAATTACTTCTGTTCAATATTCTAAGATGCTAATTGCATCAAGAGCTGTAGGGAAAGCTCAGAACTGGGAGTTGTATGAGTAGAAGGCTCCAGATAGTGTGATATCCTCGGGAATACACATAAACAAAATGAGCTAGAAAGAAATCTAGCAATACAATATTTTACAACAGAAATGTTAAAAAAAAAGATACAATTTGATTCTATCAAAGCACAGGGTTCCTTGTTCTAGTTACAGAAACAGCAGAGTCACACCATGAGGTGACTGCCCTGGGCCGAGCTCCAGCCAGTGCTGCTGCATCTGGGGCACAATCATTTGAATATCCCTGTGGTGTTTCTGGAATCTGGTACCAAGTATTGAAACATATAACTTCCTTTAATGAGAAGGACAAGAGAAGCACAACAAACTTTCAAAGTATATTAGAACTGAAAGAGACCCTTGAGATACATACTTCCCATTTCCTCATCTTAAAGGATAAGAAAAGTGAGACTTTAGGAGATTAAAAGACTAACTTTAGATCTTAGAAACCTCTTACTTCCAGTATGTAATTTCCCATCCAAGTAAGATACATCATAGGAAAGAATTTACAATCAAACACAGGTGACATGTTTATGTAGAAAGCTAGACTCTAACAGATAACGATATAAGAGAAGATCACCTGTATGTATGAAATGAAATGAAACATACATGTGTGCAATTTTGTTTGGGGGAGAAAGGAGGAGGTCCTTCCTGAACCATGGGGATGTGAGAAATGCCCATCAATTTATCATGGGCAATGATGTTAACGGAATCCCTTATGAGTTCCATCTTTGTATTTTTGTTGTGTGGCCTATCAATGAATAATTGAGGTTATTTTTCCCATGTAAAATAGTAGATGATTATAGGAAAAGAAAACAACCCTGAATCCATTCTCCACATCCAGGAGTAGTTGAGGTATAACAAGAAAATCTGTCATTGCTTTGACCGTACTCCAGCTAACCAACCTAGATGCTTGTCTCATCACTGATGTGACCATCGATTCAGCAGCCACAGGGTCAAGTTACTCCTTATTCTGTGATCATAGGAGATCAGAGGCATAATTTCTGTCTCCTAGTTATAAATAGTTCTTCCTCCCTCCCTCCCTCCCTCCCTCCCTCCCTCCCTCCCT
>JAGFMF010011464.1:4583086-4617124 GCA_019455555.1 Galemys pyrenaicus
CCCTCCTTCCCTCCTTCCCTTCCTTCCTTCCTTCCTTCCTTCATTCCTTCTTTCCTTCCTCCTTCCTACCCTCCCACAATCCTTCCACCTTTCCTTCCTTCCTCCCTTCCTCCCTCCAATCCTCCCTTCCTCCCTCCCTTCCTTCCTTCTCTCTCCTGCCTTCCATCCTTCTCTCTCTCTTTCCCCCTTGTTCCTTTTCTCTGTCATGTATTATTCTCTCTTTTTGTCCCTGAGCTCCTCCCAGGTATTCTCATTTTGCCACTTTATTATCAAGTTTCTCATAACTGAGTTTCTTCCATTGACTTTTCAATTTTTCTTGCACTGGAAAAATCCTTGACCTTAAAGTGCCCTATCTATCTGTGAATTTTTCTAGTGGAATAAAAGAAAGTAATGACTTTATTCAACCTAAGTTGGGCATGTCTACAAATGCCTTGAAAAGAAGGAAATTGTGGCTGACTTCTGGGAGCTGAGATTGGCTATCAACACAGTCTCTCTGGAGTGAAGTGGAGAGCAGGCAGGGCCGGGGCAGTGTTTACTACTGAAGACTGAACAAAGGAGAAGCAAGGAAGCAATAGCTGGGAGTGATCATCCTGGAACTGCTCAGGAGAGGAGCACTTGAGCTGAGGAGCGGCTACATCACTTCGGTAAGCAAAATCTCCATGATGTTTTCTTCCCAGATTTGATGAAGACACCTTGTGAGAATCATCATACTGGTGAGAGACTAGACATGGATTCAACTTTACTTCCCTGATAATGCAACACTCCTATTCAGGATTTGACTGCTTTAATCTGTAATGTCTGCACGGGTCATGTGACCTTATTGCATTCTTATTTCTCACTGAAATTTACATAATTTGACAATCTGATGCTGTAGATAAATCCCACAAACAATAGGTGTGCAAGTGATGGGATGTGTCTATAAGTGACAGGACCATAATCAGCTGATGGAAATCAGGCTTCCATGCCAGCAATTCTGGGAGTCAGCCCCAGATTTAGGACGGATCCCTCAGAACAATGAAAGCCAATTCTCAAGCCCTCTTGGGTCAGAAGCTTTTGGTTGGTGTTTCCCAGCAAAATCTCCATCATGTTTTCTTTATCTTTGGATCCGTTTGAGCACTTTTTTTTTTCCAGAAATAATAGTGACTAATTTTTGATCCCTTGGAAACACAATGTGTTTACTCAAATAATACACTTTTAGATTTCGGGGGAGATTAGTTGTAAAGAGGCCTTAGATCAGGGTAGACTGCCTCCTTCCTTGTGCTTAGCTATCCCCTAGTGCACAGGCAACACTTATTGCATCTGTATATATGTTACAGAGCAACCCTAATATAAAATGGGTTTCCCTCACTGGGTCCTCACCAGCGCGCTCAGAAGACTTTTATAATAAGTCCCAACTTCAGGTACACATGACAAAAGTTATTAACGCATTTTATTTTCGAAAGAAGGGGAATAAGATAGTAATAATATCAAGGGAAAGAGAGGGATACAAATCCATAAATATCCTACCAGATCTTCTAAGCAATGGCGCATTGAGAGCTGGCTCTGAATCAAGTGAGATGGCTCCAAAGGAAGAGAGAGCCCAAGGCTCACCTCTCTGGTTTTATAGCCAGCCTGGCTGCTTAACTCCACCCTCAGGTCCCAGTGATCCATTCTTCGATAATCATATTATCAGATTTGTGGTTCTGGAACACTGGTGGTCTGGAGTAGGGGCTGGAGTCCACACACCTATCTGTGTAATCCATTCAGGACTACCTTTCCCCCTAGCAATTCCCCCCTTTTGCTAGCTCTGGCACTCACTTTACCATTATGTGACTCCTTAATATATGAGATTGAGCCTCTTAAATCAGACTTTGGGGATCTTTCTGAGCTTACTGAACTAACTGTAAAGGCTGAGCTCTTAAAATGACCAGGAGCTTCTATGCCTCCGGGTGGGAGTGAGGGGAGAGAACATTCTTGTTGGAATCACAGTATGTCTGTACCACTCTGCAATTATCCTAAAATGACCCCTGCAAGGAATCATCACATCCTCTCCCTGACTCCAGGTAAAGGAGAGGGTTAAGTGGCACTGACCACCATCATCCTCCTCCTCCATTGGCAAGCCAGGTTATCACTGCTGCAAACTGGTGCTTTCGAGACCTGCCCACATCCAGATGGCTAGTTTAAAGCACCATGAGTAAAAGGGAAACAAAAGAGGAAAACATTAGCCCAGAAAGAATTGTGGCTTGTTCATGGAAAATTAGAAGACGCACCTTTGATTCCTTTGTGGCTCCCCAACCCCAACCCCCAAGGGGTTTAGAATTAAAATGGGGACAAAAAGTGTCCTAGATTTATTTGGCTCTGCCATCTTACCCATAAAAAAGATCTAGCCTGTTCCAATCTTAACCGAGCAGTAAACTATAAATCCAACTTCCTCTCTGCTGAGGAAATAAAATCCAAATACAGTAGCATCCAAATAATTATCAAGAGTTGAGCTGTGCTGGCAGGGTGCAATGTACAAGATTCAATTTTAACTAGTGATTACAGACCGGCAACCTTCTAGCCCTGAATGTCAAACGGCCATGTCACTTTCTCCTGTCACGGAGTATGTCAGGACTCACCGCAGCCTGCTGACTTTTCATCAGAGGTAATGAATCTTGTACTCCTGAGATGGGAAATGTCACTGTGCCTCCCCGCCCCTCCCTCTCGCCCACCTCACCCCTCATTCCCTTCCTGCCACCTGTCCAGGTCCCAATAATTAGGAAAAGGATGTTGTGTGTGACATTACTTCTCACATCCCCACCAGGACCCTGCTGCTGTCGATTTAAATTGTGTGGTCAGTACTCAACTTGCAACCATTTGTGATGAAATGGCCACCTCACTGGACGGTTTATGGTGCTGGAGTCTCATGCATCAAGTTCTCTTGTCCTTGAGCAATAAAATGGAAAAACAGTTAAGCTCTGACCTTATAGCCTGTATGGTTTGGGGCTTCCGTCCAACTCCTGATAGTTTGCCTTTAAATCTTGGAAACTTGGAGATTTTTTTGTTTCTAATCTTACTGCTGCTGAGATGCTAGGTTGGGACATGAATGAGGGTGGAGTCAAGTTATCTGCCTGAGTGGTGACTGAGACAGAATTCATGGTCTGCATGAATCTTTTAACTCCAGGAGTCTGAGGCCTGGCATTAAACAAGCAAAATCACTAACAAAAATTAGAGGTGTATTAGAGGTGTATTTTATATATTTTTGACCCAATTAAAATATAAAAGATGCATGAACAAATACAGTCACTAGTTTTAAAAAACTATGTTTTGAATATTTTAAATTCTCAATATAAGTTCCAGAATCTTGGAGGCTTGGAAGGAACACATATAAATTGAATTACAAAGAAATATTTCTATTTGTGATAAGAAAACTACCTTTACTTTTTGTATATTTTATCATTTAAAAAATGCAGAGCCTCTATTGTGATCAACATAACATATCAAATATTGAAAGTGATAATAAAGCAATACCTGGAGCCATCCCAGCCTACAGCTCTTGTGAGCAATAAGACACATGCACAGTAACTATAAAATGTGGAAATATGTCATCAATGGAAGGAGAGTTAGCCTGTATGAATAGCAAAGCATACAGGATACAGTGGCTTAAACTTATTTCAGATGATAAAAAAGACACACAGTCAAACATGGTCCAGAATCAAAAAGAATCAAGGTAGCCCAATGCACGCTAAAGCAGGAATTTATTGTGGATTCCTGGTAGGAATAACTCCTGATTTGGCCACAATGATTAGGTGCCCCGTGGAACATAATAGTAAATTATAGTTGAGGTCAGTTAATCCACTCTCATCCAATATAAGCCAGACAGATGGGAAAGCAAAATCATGGCTAATCACAGTGTCAAAGATGGTTCCAAAGGAGCTGTGGGTCAGAGAGTTTCCTTTGCTAAGTACATTTTTTGTTTATTCCTGAAAAGCTCAGGACTCTCTCATTAATTGTTATTCTAGTAGAAATGCAAGAAACTTAATGCAGTAATATTATTTCTTAGAGAAAATTTATTTCTAGGTAGGAGACTTGCTTTTCTTCCTTTTTGTTTTCCTCGCTCCCTTCCTTCATCCTTCTTTCCTTCTTTCCTATCCTCACTTGATGTTCTAGACATTGAGCTAGGCATAAGCAGACCTCTTGCCTTAAAGTCTAAAGCCTGGTGGAGGCTTATCCAAACAATTATAATCCAGGGAGAAGAAAATAAGAGAGGCTGCAACCTTCTATAGGAACCAGGATAGGGACCTCTGGCCCAGATATAGGAGGGATATAGGGAGAGTTTTCCAAAGATGCTCAAAGGTATAGAAATATGTTCCATGGATCTTTGCCATGGATCTCCAGATTTAAGGTTCTTGGAGGGAGGTCTGGTATTTTCTGTTTTGGTCTCTGGAACAGGATGTCCTCACTAAGGGAGTGCTTCATTGCCATCAATGTCTTTATCTTTGGTGACTTGATGTGGTCATACAATAGACCTTCAAGGACAAAGATTGTATTTGAGACGCATATAGTATTCTGATTAAAGTGTGATGCTGTGATATTGCAAGCCATGAGCAAACCTTCTCCTTCCTTTCATCCTCTTCATGCCATTATAAAGTCATTAGAAGTGTGAACTGGGTAAGAAAATTAGAAATTCCTTTAAATCATCTCCTTGAAGTGTTACAGAAAGTTTAGGATTATTCTGTTTAAGATTTAAAACTTTGTTTATAAAATGTCTTTATTCTGTAATTCTGTACTAAATATTGAAGCACTTGGAACTTTCAAAATAGGAAAAATTTACACCCTTCCACTAACTTTCCTTGCATCTGTAGTACTGGTATTAGAATTAGATATAGACTGGTTTATACTGTTTTCTGTCTGCTGTATATTAATCAGTCAATAATTCATTCTGAGTGTGTACCTGGCAAGAAGAACTTCTCACAGTATTTAAGGAACTAGTTATCTGGTAGACAAGATTAAACTTAGCAATATAAATAAATGATTAATTTATTTTTAGAATGAATATATCCATTTATATTTGATAAAATAAGCTTATAATTTGCTTTTAGATTACATATAAATGACATTTAAAATTGAGTTTGAGTCCCATCCCATCTATTGAAATCAAACATGAATTTATACATAAAAACAGTTCCTGTCCATTATGTAACTTATAGTCTAGAAGGGGAGAGAAAAATGCAATCACAATGAAATTCAATACCTATATTAATATGGGAAGATTGCCCCTGTATACTGTGTGGGAGATTGTGATTTAACAACGTTTCATTGATCTTTAAAAATGCACATAAGCCAGTCTCTCTGTTTTGGTTAAATAAGCTGCAAGCTGCCATTCCAAAATATAGAGCTCATTCTCTGCTGAAGTCTATAGAGCTATTTGCAGCCTCACATATACGGTGGATGCTTCTGTCGATCCTGTGATGATGCTGGACAGTGTAGAAGTGAGGGTGATGATAGATGTGAGAAACAAAAAGAAGGTGCCAGAATTCTCCCTAATTGGATAAGATGCATGGCAGGCACATATATTGAAAAGAAATCTTATGAGTCAAACTAAATTAAAGCACAAATATCCTCTTTTTATCACCAACCCTTAGACCCTGGTCTTCAAGTCAGATTGAAAGCAATGCATTTTTCTGGACACAGAGAGACTTGCTATCTAGTGGAGCTGAGAAGACAGGTATCTCATTGTTTGTGCATGTAGTCACCAGAGGACATAGCCTCCTTGAAGCTCAGGTGTGTCTGGGATGAAGATGATTGGTTCCAAAAAAGTCAAACTCATTAAATGACACACAAGAACATATAACAAGAGAGACCCTTCTGTGTGATATTATAATGGTGGATACATGCCAATATATAATTGTCAAAATACATAAAATGGACAGGATATGGAGTGAAACTCAATGGAAAGTATGGGCTTTAGCTGATAGAAATGAGTCAACATTGGCTCCTCAGTTCAACAAATACATCACACTAATGTAAGATGTTAATTCAGGGGAGGATTCAGGAAGCATGTGTTGTGTTGGGAGAATATATGGGAACCTTCTGTACTTGCCCCTCAACATTTCTATGAATATAAAACTGTTCAAAAAGTGTATAACTAAAAATAAAAACACAATAGAGTGGTTATTCTTGTAATATCATTCCTGCTATTCTTAGTCTATGAGCTATGAGATAAAGATTTACATTTTTTTATATTCTATTTGGCAACTTAAACATTTGTTGAATGGTTTTTAAAAAAAAACTAGAGTTTATGAAGTGCTTCTCTGTTATAAAATATCACTCTGAGATGCAGAAGAAGTAGCTGGCAAAAGGAGAGTGACAGCAGCTTGAGTGACAGCTCCAGACAGAGATGATACCCTGCACAAAGGTTTAAGTGCACAAGCAGGTTCATTTCATGACCTGAAATCACCTTATCTTTAGGGAAACTGAACCCTGACCTTAATCCATCACTATGAGAATATGTAGATGCAGCTCCATACTCAGTGTACCAAGATAACCTTTCCTCGAATGTCTGTGTAAGCTCTATTCATCCTACTGTCTTTGATTCTGAAAAAAAAAAAAAAAAAATTGAGAATTGAAAATAACAAAACACATTATACTTGAAGCAAAAAGCATCATGACTATTCCTATTTAAATACAAGCTTCAGAAATTAAATTTCAAATAGTTCTAAGAGGACTAATTAATAATTGTAAAGTGCTTTGAAGATGGAAAGTGCTAAATTAACGTCAATATTTATTTATTAATAAGCAGAGGAGGTGATGCTGCCATCTTGAAGTTGCCTCTTTTGCGTTCAAGTACTGACTACGACCACAATTTCCACGATTTCACTCTCTTATTTGTCTGCTCCAGTCACCACTGCTGTGTGGGAATTCCAGACCCTATGCTTGTGTTAGTTATTTTATTATTTAAATATCACCTTACATACACGATTGGAAAGAATGACTTCACTTCCCACTACAATGTGAATTTAGGTCTTACACAGATACACATACATACACACACCACACCCCTACACACTCAAAGGGAGCACAGTATCCATTCTGGAATTTTCATTGAAAATGTGAGTGGCTAAAACCTATGTTTTTGTTTTTTTTGTCTGTGTTTCTTGACATTTAGGTGGCAATATTCACTGCCACATATATTACTGAAAAATATATATGTTACTTCTAATTATGTATGAAGTCATGTCAGTGGATAAAGAAGATAGAAAAAAAACTCAATAAATATTCAAAATACCAGACTATCACCAAGATCAGACCTCACGAGGGTTGTTTGGCTTTTTATTGTAATATTACCTATTTTGTATTGCCCACAGGAATGCTAGAACAGTCTGGAATTAATGGTTTAATTTCTACCATGTAGTTTCCTACTAACTAAAATCCAGAGATTTCAGGTCTCTGGTATGACAGATATCTACTTGGACCAACTATTCTTGTTCAAAATCACAATCTCCTCTTAGGAATAGCTGTTATCTGTAGTGGATTAAACATAGGAACAAGGGAAAGGGAGCTGTCAAGAGAATAATGAAGAGTCAGTAAAAGCAGCCTACAATTTATTGTTTAGTCTTCAAAATCAAGGTGCAATTGAATTAGAAGAGGAATAACAGGAAGGGGAGCATGTGGATCAGCAGAGAAGCAACTTGGTATATCAGCACCTGTCTGATGTAGAAGTGTGCTGGTCCATTTGTTGAGTAACAAATATATCCTTGACAACATGCACTCAAGATCCTAAATTAAGCTTTGTGTCATAAACACTTATGTGACAATTTGAAGGTAAGAAATTCTGACTGAACTTGAGGAACTTTCACAAAAATATTTAGGCTGAAACACTCAGTAATGAGCATCAACTCAACAGTTTGCTGAACTGTCCCATCTCCATGAGCCTTTATTCAACCCTTCACCAAATACTCAGCACTTCCAGAAATGGATAGAAAACTGATTCTAGAAGAAGCAGTGACCTATGTTGGGAAATTAGTGTTTTCTCACTAAGCCTGCTCTTTCTGACACCATTCATGTATGACCATATGGCAGGCAAATGCAAATTCTGCGTTTGCATGAATACACTTGTGATGAAATCACTTATTTTTTTCTCATATTAGTAATTGTTACTTCATCCAGCAGATAACTAGTTCCTTAAAGACTGGAGTAAATTTTTGATTGCAAGGTACACACTCAGAATGATTTATAGTTCACTGAATAACATACAGTAGACAGAAAAGAGTATAAACCAGTCTAAAGCTAAGTCTAATACCAGCACTACAGATGTATGGGAAGTTAGCAGAAGGATATAAAATTTTCCTATTTTGAAGGTTTCTATTGTGTCCCAATATTTAGTATAGAACTACAGAATAAAGTTAATTTATAAACAGAGATTTCAATCCTGAAGCCAACATGAATTGTACATAATGAAGAAATGTTATTAGACTTATTTCCTGTATTTATCTAGACTGACATAAAGTTTCTGCAACTTCTCAGACTAGGGGATACTTTCAATAGTTACCTTCCTCACAGCAGAGGAATGTTCTAAATATCCCTTACAAAATTCCTATAAGAAATAGTTGTCATTTCTTTGTCACATGTCAATTATACTTCAAATTCCTTTACCTTTCTTTGGTTTCTTATCTATTCAGTTTACTGAAAGTTGAGTTGTTCTAACACAAACACTTTAATGACAATTAATTTCTATTGTTTTACCCCCCCAATAATTTGACATTTCAGAGTCTTTCTCCCCCCACATATTCCAAAGCTAGATGCAGTGGTCACCTGTATTCATCATATTCCAGTCATCCCAGTACCCAGAAGGGTAAGTGAAGAGAATAAGGGAAGACTTCCCCAAATTAACTATAAGTGATAAACTTATGTCTTAACTGGCAAATTGAGAAGTTATATTGAAGTAAATTATTAGGGATTCTCTGGCATTTTATTTTTAAGGAATGCATGTCCCAGTTTGAGATAAATGGTTTGACTACTTTAGTATCCATAATCTTTTGCTCTACAATTCTCCACCCCTCCCTCAACTCTTTGTTATCATACGTGTGTTTCCTGCTAAGTAAGATCTCTCATCCACTGCCATTCATTTTGTAGTTTTGAAGTCAGAGTTAGAATGCTTCTTTCCAGAGGGAAATCAACAAGATAAACTGCTGGATATATCACTTCTCACACCCCTAATGATGCCTCCTCAGCTAAGTCTTCCTTTTAAATTCCTAAAACACTCCTGGTCATTCTCACATTGTCATTCTCAAGTTATGTGTCAAGTAAATACCAGTTGGATTTCCCAAGAAGGTAAATGCCAATGTTGGACAACATTCTTGTGGACAGAAATGGTATCCAATACTACCCTACACTTTCATATCTTCTATCATGTCTAGTATAGAACTGGGTCTATTAGAGATGATCAGATTTGATTTGACATTTGATTGACAGATTTATTGATTGGCTAAATCTCTGTGGTAGAGAGTATACCAGAAAAAAAAAATTTAATTTTCTCTGGTTCTGGACTTGGTAGATAAATGGTCTAAGCTTAGATACAATAGAATTCTGAATAGAGGGAAAGAAGGATTCTAAGAAACAGAACTGGAAGTTATATGTTCCAATTTATAATGAAAATATATTTTTTTCATATTTTTCAGCTTCATAGAGCTTAATGTAAATTTTGGGTTTTCCCTACAGTTAGAAATAAAACAACAAAAATAACTTTTGTTACAAAGACATAGGAAAATTGTAGAGTCTGTCTCATGTACATGCAGATATGAACACACACACAGATCACCTCTTTTTACCAAATTGGCGGGGCTTTCCCAGAAAAAATAACTTAAATCAAATATCTTGCATTATTTAAGTTGTCATTCAAGTGGTACAGATTTTTCTGCTTGCATATAGAATGAATTTAGTGCCACAAGTTTTCCACTGAATGAACAGAGCTAACTGAGGGTATCCAAGAAGAAACCTTCATAGATAATTGGCTAGCTTGGGGAGCTAGTGTAGCAAAACATGATTCCAGATTGAATCTAATTCTGGAGTTCTCCTTAAGAGAAAACTAAAGCATGGGGAAAAATAAACTTAAATGATAATAAGGAATGATTTGTATTTTAATCATTATCATTGTTTCCCTGATATACAAATGTCTTTCTGAACATTCTTAGGAAACCTTGGTTTCTACTCTTAACATTTAATGAAGTAAAACAAGGGAAAACTTTTCTGTTAATTGGAATTAATGCATAAAGCAATCAGGATTTTCTTTTTAGGGAGGCCCCCTAAGAAAAATTTATTTACCTCTTGTAAAATTCAAACACACCACTGACAATATCAGAGATTAAAGTGAGTTCTTGATCCAAACAAATATCATATTTGATATTACAAGTTGAAATATATTGATGTAGTCAAACATTACCTTTTTTGAGATATTTGACTATTATTCTAAGATTACAATTGGCCCTTTATCATCTACCAGAGTTACATCTATGTATGTGTGTATTTGTTTATTTATTTCTCTTCACAATCTGTCTGCATTTGTATCAATACATTATTTTCAGCAGTTATATATATGCACATTTTAACAGGCTCAGGTGTCTATTTTGTATTTAAAGACACACAGTATCTTAGTTAAAAATATAATGATCTACAAACATTGCATGTTCTGTGAATACAAAGGCATGTATTATGAATTATGCCACTGGCCTATATCATATGTTGTCATCATTATAAAATCTGTGTCTGGCTTTGCAATTCTAAGACTATAGCTCTAAGATTAACTCATGGTGTCTTTCTTCTCCTCTTTCTGTGCTCTAACACATGTGTGCATAGCTCCCTTTTTAGCCAGATCCATCTTTCTTTGAGGATATTGCCTTACATGGTATGGATTTTTCCTGTTACTTTAGTAGAACAAATTGTACATAATGTGTGTATATTGCATCTTTAATCAATTAATGAATCATTCATGTTTGATTTCAATGGGTGGGGGTGAGACAAATCTTGATTTTGTAAAACCATATCTATTTATTCTATAGGCTTGCTATTGTTACTAATATAGGGCAGTTTTAATATTTGGTGCAATTGCTTTTTTATGCAGCAATGAGCTACTACCTTTTCCTAGACAAACCCAATATTTAGTTTTATTGTATTGGCCAAAGTTGAAAGACAACCTAGGACCTTCACAGGATTTCAGACTCCCATTCAATAAAATTTCTGCAAGTGTAGTCCTTAGAAGTGAAGTGCTCATGTTGACAATCTTTGCTATAGTGTCTTCTCCTCCATCACATTCTTCCAATTGCATAATTTAAAAACCAAGAAGGACCCAAATGACCTATTCTACACTGTGGACACACAACTGAAGTTATGGAAAAAAACATGTACTTTTTTCACTTTGTGCATTTGGAAACTAGCATTAGGACACTGGGCATTATGGAACTGGAAAAAGTAAAAGTTCTGGTGATTAGAGGAACTTAACCATATATAAAAAGAATTTGAGAATTTATCTTTAAGTTGTTGATTAACAGTAATGTTAACCACAGAATAACCTTTCCCTGGGCAAAATGACTAAGTAGCTGACTTTTTACTATATAAAAAAAGTACCTTAGTTTAGATGTATAAACAAACACATCAGTGAAAACAGTGTATTAAAAGGCTTTGCTGTTTGAAAGCACATGCAGACTTGGAGCATAAAATCAGTATTATTCATGTTTCTTTTTAGTTTTCAAAGAAGATTGAATAATTAGAATAAAGTCTTCTAGCTCTCCTGTAAAAAAAAAAAAAAATCATGGGCAGGTTTGGACTTGTATTTGGGTAAAATGACTTCCTAGGTGGTATAATTACAAATATTTGTATTAAGAAAGCATTGTCATTTTACAGGTAATAAACAATGATTAATGAGAATTTATTTTCTTTCCACCCTTGACACATTTTGAAGAAATAGAACCTTTGCATTATGTTTTGTCATGGGCCAAAACTTGCTGATAAACTGGAATTAATTTTCTTCTTCCAAGTGCTCCCCAGTGGGATAAGAGTTGTTCTGATTGTGTGGATCCAAAGGCTACGATAGAAAATTTGAAAACACACATACACTCACTGCCACAGGTATGTGGTTTCATTCCAGCTCTAAACAATTTATGCTGCCACTAATAAAATAGTGACATCCCTCTCTTCTCTTTCATCACATCCTTACATCACCATCACACCAAATACCAAGTTTTGTTGAGGGTAAGAAAATTGGTAATTACACTACCGTAACAAAAACAAGAAATGTAACATATCACTTGGGAAGAATTAGCATCACTAGCTGGATACTCGTGTTTCAAAATGCATTTCTTACTATTTTGGTAAACCCTTATCAAAGCCTGAGTCCCCAGTGACTTAGAAACCTACCTGGGCCCCTCAACCTCTTGTTTGAAGGAAACATCTTGCAGGGAAAATAAGTCAACATATACAGCGGCACAGAAAATCCAAGCAGCTACTGGAAAATTCAACTTAATACCTCCTGTTTTAAGTATGCACAAGTAACTTATACTCAGCGAGGCATACAAGTAAAATTAGCAGCCTTAACATGACAAAATAAAAAAAAATCAAACATCCCAGTGGAAAAGGAAATACTTCATAGAAGAGTACAAACTTGAAAAAAAATCTAATTAGTATTCTCAGAGAGATTTGAAGAATGCTAACAAAATCAGTAAGATAAAACCATGGAAATAAATATAAACATAGAACAAATAGGACAAAGACAGAAAATGTGCCATAAATATAGAAAACATAAGGTAAAAATCACAGATCCCACTTCCAAATATGAGATTTGGAAGGATGTAACAGAAAATATAAAGAAATATCCCAAATCGAACACAGGAAATCTTGCCTTCCTGAAGAAAAGAGATGAATCTCCAGAACTTTTTCATCTTCTCAAACTAAAACTCTATACCCACTATACAACAACTCCTTATCGGCCCCCTCTCCTTAGCCCCGGGGGAAAATAATTCTGCTTTATGCCTGTATGAATTTCTTTACTCTAGATGTCTCTTAAGAGTAGTATCACATTTCTCTGATGACAAGAGAAGTTGAGCATTCTTTCATATGTCTGTTGGCCATTTGCATTTCCTCAAATATATATAAATAAAAAAAAAAGTTAATAAAAAAAATTCTGAAAACTGAAGGCACCAAATTGGGGGGATGGGAATCTTCTACAAGTAGAATCATTTTTGTTTTAAGATTAAAATACTGTATATATACATTGAAATGCAAAAAAAAAAAAAAAAAAAAAACAGAAACAGAAACAAACAAAAAAGCACCTATTTCCATGAACTAGACATTCAGGTGTCTTGGTTGAAAGAAATTATGTAATGTTTCACTCATTGGATAATATATAAATAACTTATATGTGTGTAACACATCTCTTTCCTTCCTGAATGGTTTTTAATGTAATTGTTTTTAATGATAACCTTTCTAAAATGTCAAAAAAAAAGTGTAGTATCACATTATATTGTCCTTTTGTGTCTGGGTTATTTCATTTAGCATAGTGTCTTTAAGTATCTTCTATGTTGTAGCAAGTGTTAGAGTTTCATTCTTTTTTAAGGCTGAATAATATTCCACAAATATATGGAAAGCTCCACAAAAGTGCTTGCCAACTTTGAGTAGAGGCATACTAGTGTCTGTACCATTTCAATTTTAGTATGTGATCTTCTGATGCAAGTATTGATGACTTAATCAATTTAGAAGCATGAAATATTTAGTAAGAATTGAGTGGAGGAGGGGAATCAGGGGTCATATATGTGAGCAGAGCTTCATGTTCAATACACAAAAACCACATATATATTTTATAAATAAAAAATAGTTATATCATCATCTTGCTTATAGCTGTGAATGTAATGCTATTAAAAAAAAGGACAACTCATAAAAAAAACTCAAAAAGAAAATCAACCATAATTATGTACCTGAAACTCATATTAATAAATGAATGCTTAAGGATGTTGTGATATGTAACACAAAACAAAAACAATGAAGAGAAACATATTTTAAATGTGTAAAATAAATAATTAGAAGTGTTTTTGTGGGTCCTGTAGGCAGATACACATGAGCTTCAGTCCTGTAATCAAACAGAATTTGGCTCATAGCCTAATACTCCATGCATTTCTTATGCAAATCTTGACAAGGCCATTCAAATACTTACAGTTTCAATTTCCTGTTAAATAGTAGCAAGTAAAGTAATGCTGTCTCTTTATCATATAAGATTTTATAAGAATAAATAAAATATAAAGCCATGCAAAATTTTATGTGCCCACTCTATAGATATAAAAAAAATCATTACATACCATCATCATCATTAAGACAAGTAGTATAACAAACATTCATTTTATTCAAAAAGAGGAAGAAAATACTAATGAGTGAATATGCACTAGATCAATACAAGGGTGATTTTCTTAACAAATGAAACAACTAACCTTGGGATGGAGAGTTCAATGAAATAATGAGCTTCCAATGGCCGTCTCAAAGGAATTCTGTAATTAAAAGGAGTTCCTGCATTAAAAGGAGACTATACCTGACGATCATTAAGTTCTCTTTTATTTTTTAGATATAATGGAATGATTAAGTTCATGCAGCTCATTAGTGACCAATAAGTTTGGTGGTGTTGATGTGTTACCAAACCCTTCTTCCTTCTAGCTAATAAAGACAGAGGCTGACCAGGAAGTTTCCTGTTACTGTTTCTGCATGGGATTCTCAAGTGAAGCTGTTTCTTCAACCCCATGTGCTAGCAGTTCTCACTCTCCTATTCTTTTTTCATCATGAAAGACTTAGGAAGCAGAGACGGCCTGTTCATTCCTTCCACTTCCCCAAGAAAATGACAAAATGACATTCTTTCCCACTCTCTGTGAAATGATTTCTGTTAACAGCTCTGGAAAAATGCTGCAAAGATGTGAGTGAAATGATGGCAGGATTTGTTGACAAGAAGGCAAAATGAGGGAATTAAAAAAAATCACCCACATTAGAGACTCTGAGGGGACTGTGTGTTCCATCTGCTCCTCTCTACCCTGGCCTGGGGGAGTTTCAGAATCATCCCCAGGGGATCATCACTCTTCTTTTTGAATGACTCAATCAGTGGGGCTTCTAATAGTCTAATAGATTTCACTATTAGCAGTTTATTTTTGAAGTTCAGTTTAAATGTTTCCTTTAATTTAACCTATTTTTCTTTATTAGTGAACGTCAGTAATTTTGAAACAAAAGAAAGCATGCAAATTTGAAAAGATTCATTGTGGAAACTTCTGCTTATAATATGTCATTTTTGCAACAACACAGAGTATAATTACAATTCAAACATCATATTCAAAAAAATACGAGAGAAAGGAAAGAATACCAAGGACCCCATTTTGTGTGATGAGGATGTTTCTACATCTAAAACTGTGATAAGATGGTTCCGAAGAAAGGGCATATGCCCAGCCAAATCAGTCCACATGCCTGTGTATTCAATGTCAATCTGTTGTGGTGTACATGTAGACCTTTCTAGAAACTTTTTTTTTTAACTAAAAGATATTGCATATTTGTGAGAAAATGAATGAAAAGAATATGGCCCTGAGAGAGAGAATGAATGAACTATTGAAAGAATAAATGAAAAAAAATATGACCTTGAGGGAACAGTATAGTGAAAGAGAAATATATGTTTGGGATTTAATCGCTTGGAGTTTCTAGTTGTGCCAGTACCATCATTTAAACAATTTATTCATTTCTCAAATCCTCAGTTTTGCCCTATAAAATGATCACAATAATCTATAATTTACAGAATAGTTCCAAGGCAATTTTTGAGACATTGCTTGCATAGAGCAAAGCAGAATTCCAGCAGTCAATAAATATTACAAATAAAGACTCTCCCCTTGGTGTGAATACAATTATTAGAGATACAGGTGTGAGATTTTGGAAAGATTCACTGAAAAGTTTTCAAGGTGACTAAAAGCGGGCAATGAGAGATGTAATATAATTAATTGTGAATTCACATGTAACCGAGGAAAGGGAGTTCATTTAGGACCAAAGTGATGAAGTGGGATAAAAGAAAGTCTCATTCTTGATATTCAAGTATAGGAGGGAAAGAAGATGTCATTCCAGGCCAGAAATACATGCAGCTTTAGTGTGGCATGGAATATTCAGGGAGCAAGGCGCAAATTGTCCAACTTAATCAAAGAAAATAATGGAGAATGAATAGACAGAAAGATGTGGGAGAAGGGCCAGAACAGGGAGACTAGGAGATGCCAGCAGACAAGTTGAATTATCTCTTTTCAAAGTGCTCATATTCCCTCTAAAGAAGTCATTTCATTAGTGTACATCTTCAATGTACAGGTGCATCGTCACTTTTTGCCATAGTCATGAAAGGCTGTATGATTCCAGATTTGGGTTCAGGAAATCTAAGTTAAGATTTTTGCTCAGTCAAACAAGCTGGGAAAGAAAGTCAACTTTAGACAAATCACCTAATCTCTTTCTGTCTCGATTTTTCACATGTGACAGGGGCACAATGCTAATGCACACCCCTTAGGTTTAAATGAGTTCTTGTCATGTATGCAAAGTGCCAAGTACAGACTGGGCATAAAGGAAATACTCAGTAAGTACTGGTTGAATAATAACTCAGAACAAATAACCCTATCTCAGTGGGTGGAGCCAAACCCTTTAAATGTGCCCATCTCTGATAGAACTACATGAGTAACTCATAAACTAACACTAGTAAATATCCTCCAACAGAATGAAAAATAAGTGACTGTTGATGGTAGCACATATGTGGAGACAGAATGTGATGGTGGGACTGACTCAGGATTTCCCTGGGAAATTAGGGCTTTAATGTCTCAGTACACAAAACAGATACTTAGCACATTTCAGTAAAATTTGAAATTAAATAAAGTAGCAGAAAAGAGTACTAGATGCACAACATTCTGGTGATGTTCATCATACTACAGTGGTCATTGAGAATTTATATAAAATGTTATTTGAACCAAAAGGGTTGTAATTACCTTTTTAATAATAATAAAATAGACTTTCTGATAATAATCTAGCCCCTTTATTGCCAACCTAGACAGCATCCATCTTTCCCAGCACATTTTCTAGCCTTCCATTCACCAACATTTCTTAATCCATGAAGATGATCAGGTGGACTTGTTAATTCACCACACAAGTGTGCTGCTGAAGATAAGATTCTAAGATTTGTCGTATAACAAAGAGTATCCTTATGTTTTATGTAATAAAACCATTGATCACCAATAGAGAGCAAATAATGTTTATTTACCTGGAGCCCCTGGCTCAAAAGAATTTATTCATAGCAATAATACTTATGATAGGAAACTAGCAGCTGCTCTGCTTTGCCAACTCCGGCCAGTAATGCCCTGTGCAAATGAATTTAGAGATTTTCTCAGCTTGTGTTCATATGCAACAAAAGGGAAATAGCCCAAATTGCACCTACTTGGGCTTGAATTATCGACTTCAGCTTTGAAGTGCAAATGAGCTGAATGAAAACATACTTAGACTGCAACACAGAAACTATTCCTAAGAGCTGATTGATGGTGCATTAACTGTCTTGTAAGAAAAACCTTATTTTGCTATGGATTTGTGGTGCCCTGGTCCAATTATCCCCCAGATGAAGGCAAACGCCATCCACTGTATGAACCAGGCAACAGTGGCCATTCCTTAAAATTCTTTACTTTCTCTTTTTTCTAGCAATTCGTGTCACTGGGTTGCCCATAAAACAGTTCTTTTGTGGTTTATCGGCCCTCCTGCTTCTAAAGCGAGACTTATGGACTTGAACTAAGAAAAGAAACTGCTATAAACAACTTCTCTGTAAGCTAAAATCATCAGTATTTATTGTAAATGCAAACTCCTTTGGAAACTTCTAATCACTATAATCTGTCTATATAAAAATAATCCCTGACTAAATGAATATGTCTGGAAGGAAAAATGAACAGAGCATTTATACGACCACACAAAATGCCATGTGCAAATTATTAAAGGGTCTTTGATATTTTGCAGCATCAGAAAAATATAATGAACCTCTTATAGAGTCTGAACATATATAAATGACTCTGGAAAATATTTTTAAAACATTTGATATCTCCTTCATAAAATCAAATATATTTAAATTAATAAAAATATCCTTTGTTTGTCACTTCCCATCTGTATCATCTTAAATCATGAATCAGGTATTGAGAGACTCTGCACCAAAATGTATCCAGGGAATCTCTCATTTATGTTAGCTTAGTAGAATTAGCTTGGAAAAGGGTCCTGTCTTTGTGGAAAAGCAAACAGACAGATAATGTCTAACATCTGCTTGTGTTAAAGGTACCATAAACATCTTTTTTTTTTTAAGATTGTGATTTTTTTTTAACAACTCATTCATTCACGTGTACTCTTCATCCAAGAGAAATTTCTTAAGATACCATAAAATTGATGCTTAGAACTTTTAGGAAAAAGAGAGAGGAACCAGATTAAGAGGGAAACAAGAAAGATTATATCTGTTTTCCCTTTCACTGACTCCTGTCTGGGAGACACTATCTTAAGATTCACATGGAAGTTTTACTACTGAAGTTCTACACTCTTTTATACATAGGGATTTTCTCTCTAGAAGTCACAATGGCATAAGGAAGTGTTTGGCTACAGACTCTAAAATTGTATTCTGCACTAATGACACAAAGTAGAAGATCCCGAAGCAGTGAGAAGGCAGCCTTCAAGATTCATATGTACTTCACCGACTGTGCGAACCAGTATTCTCACAGCATATTCAAGCACACATGCGAGAAAAGAGCAAGAGTCATTGAGATGAAATTTCTATTGCTCACTGAAAAATAGGACAGAACAAAGGGGTCTTACTAGCCAGCAAATGAACTAATCAGACTCCAAATAATTAGCAGGTATCAGTTCAGTGGTGCTGAAGTTTGAATTCCTTAATAAAGGGGTAAAATTATCACGTGATGGAAACCAGATGAGAATGCAGAAAAGAAGATGAACGCATTTGACTATAAAATTGTACCTGAGCCATTTCTTCAGATTAGATAGACCTACAATCCCACTTTTTTCAGCTTCAAAATGGTTTTAGAAAAGTTTTTATTATTATCATTGTTCAATTTCATGCATCTCTGCACTTGAACTTCCAGCCAGGAGCAGGAGTCGAACTGCCAGAAACATTGTGAAGTAACAGTGTTTTTGTGGCATTTCCAGCCAACATTTTCAGGCCCAAGAGATTTGAAGACACATCCAAACTTTTGAGTGCTAATATGATTTGAACCTCTGAATCTTCGGAGATTTTATTTTTTTCTTTCTCAGTCAGAACCAAATTATGAGCTAAGGAAGCAGAAGAATGGAATACAATTTCAGGAGTTTTATTCTGTAGTGAATGCAATATTTGTAAGACTACATTTCTGGTATGTTCCTTCTTTGAACATTAAGTGTAATATCTATAAAAACTAATTATGATGCATATGATCAAGAGTGACCAATGTTTCTTGTGAATAGCCTTTTTGTGAAATTTCAATCTTTATTTGAATGACTCTTCAGTTTAACTGGAAAATGTATATGCTTAATGATTAGCACAGAACAGCTGTGTGCTATACAGAACACACTAAATTATCATTTAATGTATTTGGCATTATAAGTAGACAGATATTTTCTGGATAACAAGAATCTAGTTTTACAAATAAAAATAAACTTATTTCAACATAGGATGATGGTGATCTCTCTAAAATGTCTGATTCCAGAAAACACTAAATAGCATTTAATCATGGCTCGATAACTCACCATTACCACTAAGATTATGTCTGTGCTATCTGAAAATACACATTTTATCCTTATCTGATTATTTGGTATAACACTTTATTTCCACTAACTATAATTTTTTGAAAATGTGAGTTTCCATGATTCAAACCAGCCTCTATATCTTCTCTTATTTGAAATTTAAAATATGCCCTGCTATGAATAAGCAGATAATCAAGTGCAGTATGTTAAATCAAAGTTGTAAGGTATTGAAAGGAGAATGGATGCACCTGCCTTTTAAGGTGAGGTTTTATAGCAATTAATTTGTGTTATCAGATGATTTGTTTTTCCTGTTTATTTCCAGAAATGGGTTTATAGTCCCATGAGGCAGGATTAGTACAAGGGTAGTTACTTAAACATGTATTTTAAACTTGTATTTAGCATTCATCAGTAATGGGATCTTAGTTAGGAGGCTAATGGTACAAAAGATGTGAAAACCTACACATAGGAAAGAAAGAATTGCACCCATGTGCACACAAAGACAAAGAAGATAGCAGAATGTGACTCAGAAAACTTAGCATGATCATATCTGCAATACCTTTTTGTCATGATGCTGTTTTCAAAATAACCTATTTATCAAGTGTAAGATTATGCTTTTTCTATATGGAAAGAAGCTGCACCTTTAAATTGTTAAAATCATTATAATAGACTGCAGTTTCTGGAGTCAGTCTGACATCAAATACTGGCATAACTAGTTCCTAATTTTATATCACATGCAAGCAATTTAATACCTATTATCAGTCTTGTTTGAGAAGGTAATGCATTCATTTGTTCATTAGCACTAGTAAACCCTACATGCACTTCATGACATGTTAGAAATTATTCTAAGTACTTTATATATTGAGAAACTTTATATATTGAGATTCTGATGATGACCCAATTTGGTTATTTCTATCAACACTTGTATTGCACAGGTAGGAGAATTGAGCCACAGAAGTTAAATAACTTTGACGTCATGTTGCTAATAGTGGGGATGGGTTCAGACTTAAAATCAAGGAAGTGCTTCTGGGATCCATACTCTTAATTGTCCATCCTATATATTTTTTTAAGATTTTTTTTATTTATTTATGCACGCAAGAGATGGGGTACAGGCCAGAGGTGCAGAGGGGATGGGGGCATGTGTGAGAGGATTCACCAGAGACAGGGTGGGAAGCAGAATTGGCAAATTGACTGAAGTGCACTGCTGAGGGGAGTGGTGGGTGAGGTAGAAGAGTCTGCTGCGCCATGTGGGTCCCTTCCCTGGCTGGGGATCCAACTCAGCTTCAGTGAGTGGGAAGCCCAACAGTGTGATGCCTAACCCCTTGTTCCAGTGGTGGTGGGGGGGGGGCACATAATCGTCCATCCTAAGTAAATGTTTATGCTATGTTAGCTGAAAAAGAAAAGAGTATGCGTCTATCATATTACTTTCACTTTCTTTTGCAACCTACTGGAAGTTTTTGTCATACTGCTCAGCAGTTTCCTTGGAGGAACTGAAACTCTAGTCAAAGGGGACTAAACATCACATGATGAAGATCCAGGGCTGCCATTGTATAACATGTTATCAGGAGCAAAAGAAAGAAAGTTGAAAGTGGAACAAAGTAGAAAAGAAAGGAAAAGAGCAAATTATAGTCTTAAGAGAGTATAAGGAAGAGAGACTGGACTCTAGGAATAGTCCTTGGGCAAGAAGTGGAAGTGAAAAGATTGGTTGGGCATAAGGAGAGGGAAAGGAAGTGAGTAATGAGTAGAAAATGCCAAACACCCATTTGCCATTTTTGTCTAACCATGTCCTTCATTCATGCAAGCTGACTTTTACAATCTTTTTCTTCTTTACCTGTGTCAAAGGGCAATACATGTTAAGTTTCACAGACACCTAGTTTTACTTGTTTGTGCTATATCTTAGTATAAACAATATCTGATTCGTGCTTAGAAAAAAATAATGGGGCCTATTAAATTAACTGATGATTATACTTTATATTTAGACTGAATTTAAATTTGCTTTTTGATGAACAAGGCAATATCTAAACATATTAAACTTTGCATATTCAAATATGCACAGAAATACATGCATCCTACTTATTGATGCCAGTAGTATACACCCCCCCCAAAAAAAAAAAAGTATTTGCAAGAATGTTTCCAGAAGTAGGAATGATACAATGTAATTGGTATTTCCACAGCAAGATTCTTCTCTTTTGTGGTCTGGGCAACACACTTCTCTATGTGGAGATTGACTCTATAAAAGCATTTAAGAAAGAATGTCACTATCTGAATCTAACATCCAGAACTTCACCTAACTCCATGGACATAAATCATGCTGTCGTCACTCTAGGGAATAAAAATTGCATTTTGTAAATGCAGTGAAACATGTTCCTTCCTTCTTCATCACCGTCTTGATCAAATAGCTGTGAAGAACGTGACAGAGTAATCATAGTCACATGATTGAGTGATCAGGAAACAAGACTTACATATATTTTTCAGTTCTTCACCTTACTTTGTCCTCAAATCTTATTTAATTCATGATAGGTTTTCAATTTACAGTGAAACTTCACATAGCCAAAATGAATGAACATAAAAATAAGAGGCCCATGTGGGAAAAATTTGTATGTCTAAATTTCTGGGGCAGCTTATGGCTTTAAAAAAATGGAAGTCTTGGTTACTTTCATTTGAAACATATTTTAAAGTACTTTTTAAATATCATGTTCACAGGGAAAAGGTCAGGGAAGCAGTTGTTAAAAAGGTATTAGTTATATAGGAGTGTATACCTTTGCTTATGGAAAAATTCTGTAATTTTTGACAAGTGTATAGATCTCTTTTTGTCTCTGATACATTTTAAATAGCTTATTGTATATAGATAATCTGTTTTAGTTCTGAGGTCCTTAAAACGAAGCCATAAATGGAAAGTACGTCAGCTTAATAGGAAATGCACTGGGCAGAATTAGAGGTTACTGGGTTCTAGACTTGAATTTGCTAATTTCTGTAACAACTGACTTCAGTTTACTTCTCTATCAATGGATGTGTGAAACATGATGCTCAGCCTGAGATAGCCATGGTTAGCATACACTCACCTAACACCCAGGCATACACTTTGTAATATACCAGGCTTGATAAAAATAGCAACCTCTAATTGTTGTTGTCCTTAATTTCTAGAAACCAGAAAAGCTATTGGCATACAGAAATTGCCAATAAACATGTGTTTGACTGAATGGAATGAAACTATATAATCAACAAAAATGCAAATAATTCAGAAAGCAGCTAGTTAGCTTAAATTATTTAGGTGAAATAACAGTTTTAGTTGTGAATTATGATTATCAGAATATTTTGAAAGACATACAACATATCTGGCATACTTAACAAAAGATTTAACGTAGTATATAAATTCCAGGAAAATCATCTTCAGAGTAAAGGACATTTCACAATTAATAAATCAAATCAATACAATGAAATTGGTGTGTCTAAAACATTTGGAAATGATTCTGTTTTTTCATTCATTCTTTTGAGAACTTCTTTTGTTTCTCAATAAATGATTTAGCTTCACCATCCTTGACTCAGAGTATTACTACATTAATTCCAAAACATTGGTGAGAGGGGTAATCAGTAGATTTCCTAGGAACCCTGCTTGTTTGATACTTTCAATAGAATTTTGGTAATCTTAGGAGAAGATAGGAGAGAACTTTCAAAAATCAAGTCCCTTTCCCTTTTGTGGATGAAGCGCACATCAACACTCTTCTTACCCTTGTCTTTTTATCCTCCGATATCACTAAGGTTTCTCTATCCTACCTAAAAATATTTTACTGTTTATTTGTGTCTCTGAAGACTCACATGTACAATTAACTTATGGACAAAAACAGAACAGACACCTGTGCAATGACCATTCATCATTGGTTCTGGGTAGGATGGTTTTTGCTTGAAAATAGTGGGGCTGATGCATCCATCGTTCATTGATGTTAAATCTGTGCCCACTGGGACTAAAGAGGATGATTTTGCCAGTGTAAAGCAGCGGTTGTTAATATAGTTGCCTCCATGTTGAATACGTGACTGCATTAGTGAAAGACTTTGACATGTCATGAGAGTTTGCTGCATTTTATCCTGTTAGGTATAAGTTTTATTTTAGTTGGTGTGATACTTCAGAGTTGATGTATATTGGCACCGACTGAACTCATGCTGGAGCTTTGAGAACTGAGTCTGTGAGTCAAGAAAAACAGCTGCATTTTGGGTGTAAACGTGTATTAAAAACAACCTCGAAAGTATAATACTGCAGGAAATACAGGTAACTAGGTTGACTTTTCTTATTCCAGTACTTCACAAACCAAGAGTAGCATATTACAATAGCCAAATGCTTCCTGGCAAAGTTAAATTACTCATTTCAAAAAAGACTGGTTTGGGAAGAACCTGTGAATAGTCTGTCAGAATATTATTCACTTGGTGAAAAATACCAAAATAATTGAATGTCTTTCTGACCTTGACATTTGATCATCCTTTTATCCCCCTGAAATGAAGGGGGTTGGAAGAGAATTACAAACAATTTCTTGGAAAACTTAAAGTCTATAATATTGAAACTACTCTGCTCCTAAATAAGTTCCTCTATTGTTATATTTATGACTGAAATCATATATGAAACTTATGCAATACAATTGCCTAACTTCAAATTTCTGATGTTCTTTTGTAATGGCAGAATTAATTTCCTTGATTGCTAATCCATCACACCTAAGTGTGATGCATGCGGTATCAAACATGGGTATTTCTGCTATCATTAATTGTGGCATATTGTCACAACTGATAAGAAAATGCAATAAGAGAAAAAGAAGAGAGAGGCCATGGTATTGGCAGTTTTGCCTTGTTTTCCCATAAGCTACGGCAGGTACAGCCAGAGCCCTCCAAATAAAGGGAGGGGGCCCTTGTGATTCTCATAAGAAGAAAAGACAGGCATCCAAAGGCATCAATCACTGGGAGAGCCTTGCTCTCCATTTGCAAAGCTGTTGTTTATTGTGAGATAATGATTGATAGGGTCTAAACAAATGCTGGGAGAAATCACCAAGGTGCAGGTGCTTAGGTGTGACATTTGGCCACAGGAAATCTGCAGGGAACAGGCCAGCTGGCAACGAGGACATTCTGAGGAAATTAACACGGATGCATTTAAAAGAAGAGCAAATAATGAACCTTGGGTTAAATGACAGAAAGGTAAAATGGCAATTATGGATGCCAGGTAGACTATGTGCCAGGGAAAGAAGCAAATAGGAAGAAATAGGGCAATAAAAACTATTTGGGTGGATTTCATTAAGAAAAGGGCATCTTTTAAAGCAGCCACTTTTAATAAAAACAGAATATTCAGTTAGGAGGGAAGAGGATTCCAGAGATAAAGTGCAGATAAAAGGAACAATCTTAGAAAATTTTGTTATGAATATAGGCACAATTGGAAATAGAAAAGAGTGTGAATTTTTGATATACATATTTTTTCACCATTTAAATTCAATGAAAGGTGGATAAAGAGAGGCAGTGATGTTTGTTTCCCAGCATCAGAACCACAGGTTCTTCTCAAAGCAATCCCAGCATCCAGGTACTGAGAAATGTATGTATACTGAAAACCATAAACAAATATCCATACAGTTGATTTCACTTTCCTCATTAGGTAGAGAGCATGGCATTATTCAGACTAAGCCTTGGACCATTCCTATAAAATAAGGTCTCTCTCTTTTTTTTTTTAAGATTTTATTTATTTATGCATACAAGAGTGGGGTACAGGTCAGAGGCATGGGAGGTTCAAGAAATCACCAGAGACAGAGTAGGGAGCAGAACAGGCAGATCAACTGAAATACACTGCAGAGGGGAGCAGCAGGTAAGGCAGGAGAAATTAGCTGTGCCATGCGGGTCCCCTCCCTGGTGGGGGATCAAAATTGTGCCACAGTCACTGGGGAAGCCCAACAGTGCGATGCTCAACCCATTGCACAATCAGGGAGGCCCCAAAATAAGGTGTCTCTTTACACTGGTTGCACAAGACCTTTGTCCACGGTAAGCCCAACAGTTTAGCCATTGATGATTTTCATGAATGTGAAAAATGTCTCTTTTTCACATTTCATTTCCATCTTAAACATGCATTATCCTTACAGATCTAATTCCCCTGCCATCTTTTGCATGTGGACTTCCTTTTCTCTGTCACTTACTCCTGGTTTTTCTCTTCACTGGACCTTGTTCTACATCTCTCTCAAAAGGTCATGCCACATTTCTTCAAGCTATCCCATACTTGATATGGAATCTACACAGAGTTTGAACATTGAATTAGATCGGATATATAGATTGTATATAATACATTGTGAAAAGATGCATATAAAGCTTTTTACCCCTAGAATATTTTGAAAATTAAAAAAGAAAAGAAGGAAGAGTGAGGAAGGGAAGAACACACAGTAGAAAACTTTCATTTGAACATAATTGAGGATCTTAATGCAGTTCTTCTCTCCTTCAAATCCAGATAAACAATTGAAATGTGTAAAGAAAAGCACATAGGGAAAAGCTATGATAAAACTGTGTGTAGTTCCTGTGTCAACAAATATATCTTTTATTTTCTCATTCTCCTATATATTTCTTAAGCTGTGGTTATAGTCATGAAGTCATCAGTCCATTATGCTGACATAAAATTTGTTTTATATAATAAAAGAAATAAAAGGTCATCCTAATTTATATTGAACTCCTTTTCTGGCATTGTTGCCCAAATTCACTAGTTATTTTTTCCTGATTTGCCTTCCACAGTGCCTGGGTCCATGTCCTTCAGTGTGTGAAGTCTCAGTGGGAGCTATTGAAGGGTCATCATGAGGACGTTCTTAAGCATGTGTCACGGGACAGAAGTCAGCTTCGCTTCTGAATTTGACATGAAAATGCACCATCAAGTCATGGTGAGAGCTACCAAATAGAATTTAGAAGGTATGGAGTCCAGTCAAGTCTAAGAGAAACTTCCTGAAAATAGTAGCGGTATGTCCGTCTGCTCAACAAATGCATTTTTGACACCAGTCTCTCGTTTTTCTTTTAAGAAGAAGAAAAAAAATAAAAGCTGCATACTAACCTGCTGGAAAAGAGCAAGAAGGAGGTCACAATCATGTAGACAAGCATCAGACTTTTACACACGAATTTCAACTTTCTTTCTGTGTGAACTGGGGAAAAAAATCACTTAACATTTTTGAATTACAGTACAGTATACGGTAAATAAGCACAGTGATTAAATCAACATCTTTCTACTAGCATAACATGTTGTGAAAGATGCATATAAAACTCTTTTTTTTTCCTAGAATATATTTGTGAGAGAAAGGGAAGGAGGAAGGACAAGGAACACAATCAAAACACTTGCATTTGAACATAATTAAGGATTTAATGTGGCTCTTCTCTGCATGAAATTCAGATAAACAACAGAAACTGATAAAGAAAGGCACATAGGAAGAAGCTATGATAAGACTATGGAAAGATTTCATCAAATCCCTTTTCCTATATTTTGCTATAGACCCCTTTTAGATTCTAATTTCTAGTTTTCCAGATAGGTGTCGCTGTGTTTTTGATTCTTAGGAAATGAAGGTGAAAGAGATATGCATCAGTTCTAGGCTATCTGCTGAAAATTGTTTCCTATCGCTGATGAAGCTACAAGTGAACTGATAACTACCTCCAGCCATGACCAAATGTTCATGGAGAAAGAAAATGTGCGCACGGGATATTCACCGTTCAGTCATACACAAGTCTGGCAGGATAATATGCAGTCAGGACAAATTGGAACTTTGATTGCATCATGACTCTTTCAGGAGTTGGAAAAAGGAGGAGGTTCAAACATGAAGCAGGAGAGAACTGAGTCACCAGCTCCAACTACTAAGACCCAGTCTTCATGGCAAAACTGCCATCGAGATAGAGAAGTATAAGATTATTTGAAAATTTGACTTTTTAAAAAGTATGTAAACACATTATTTTAAAATATGCTTTTAAAGAAACAAGTGTATCGTACCAGAACCTTGCAACTGAGGGTGCCGTGCTAAAGAGCACTTCTGGGGTTGTGGGGTATATTTTTAGTCTTGCAGGAAGTAGCAGGCCAGAACACTGAAATATGCAAACAGTTGTTTTATGACCTATCTGAATTTCCCTGTCTCTGAACATTAATTCTGGCTCTGTGGGACCTTGTGGTGCAAGGGGTTAAGCACCACACTATGAAGCAGCCACAGCCACTGCAGCAAGAGTTCAATTCCCAGCCAGGGAGGGAACACACATGGCGCAGCAGACCTCTCCTGCCTTGCCCGCTGCTCCCCTCAGCATTGTATTTCAGTTCACCTGCCTGTTCTGCTCCCTCTCTGTCTCTGGTGAATCCTCTCACCTCCCAAACCTCTGGCCTGTACCCCAGCTCTTGTATGCATAAATAAATAAATATTTAAATAAAATAAAATTAATTCTGGATCTGAGGGTCTCCCTGGTTGCCTAGGAGTTGACCCTGAGCATTATCACTGCTATAGCCTGAGTTCAATCCCCAGCCATGGAACTGAGCCACATGGCACATCAGACCTCTCCTGTCTCACCTGCTGCTCCCCTCAGCAGTGTATTTCAGTAGATCTGCCTCTTTTGTTCCCCACTCTGTCTCTGGTGAAACCTCTCACCCCCATACCTCTGGCCTACAACCCAGTACCACACACACAAACACACACACTCACACACACACATTCTGGATGTGCAATAGACTGAAAATTGACTTTAACTAAACCTTTTCTTTCTTAACACCTAATAAAATATACAAATAACAATAAGGATGATTATTAATGCTATGAGATTTGAAAACTGAAAAATGGCTTTCCCCACTCAATCTCAGTGAAAAGAAACCTGCTGGTTGCCCATATTCAATGTCAAAATACTCCTAGGATTTACTCTCAAGAAGGCTTGCTAGGGAGTTTTATTTTACTGTGACTAAGGAACCTCATGAATTCCATAAAACTCTTAACCACATCCAATCTTCTCAGACCCCCTTTCATTTAGTTCATGGATGTTGGCATCAATTGAACAATATTCTGACCTTTTTTAAAGGGCAAATATAATACTACATCAGCTTGGTTTGCTGAACTTTAGACTCCCTTGAATTGGAGAATATTTGGGAGCTCCTGGGTAGATTTCCTCTATAATGTCATGGCAGAATTAATGATTCATTTCTTTTAGGAATTACAAAGCTTTCCTTTAAAAACAAGTTAAAAATATATATCATTTAAGCTTGAGTATTCAGACCTATTGTTGAATCAGCAGCCCTCAGGATAAGTGGAACTAGATTAGAAAGAAAACAATGATTGGATCAAGAAAAATATGCAAGATCAAAGGCATATTGTTCACATTTTAGAGAAAGAACAGAAGTGGCTCTAGGCAGAAATGGAAAATGGCTAGCACTTACTACAATTTGAAAAAATACTTTTGGGACCCTTTACTCGTTTTGTTCTTTCCTCTCTAGTCAAAATCTATGCCCAATCTTTAGCACCCCTAACTTGTTCCTAAACTAGATTTTTTTTTCCCCATTGAAATGTCCTCTTTAAGTATCTCATTCTATGGGTCTTTGAGCATTTCAAAGTGAAATTCAACCATTAGGATAAACTGAATCATCATTATCATAATCCATATTTCAATCGTGTTTTACTTTATAGAACAATATCCCTTTCTGTATTCAAAAATCAACCTGTGGAGGTTGGTGTTAACAACCTGTTCATTTTGAAATTGATATCAATAATACATAAACCATTCTAATTATAGTATCTGGCATATTACAAGTACTTACTAAATACTAGATATTAATTTAATTTAATCTTCTCATCTTCCAAGACACAATAGGAAGAAAAGAACTTTGCACTTGAAAAACAAAATTTTTCCTCTGTGCACAGAAAGGGATATATAACCAAGAAGGGTTAAATCTGTTCAAATAAAATGTAAAACCATTCTAATGGCTATTAATTAATGGGTACATATTGACACTATCATACACGGTACTGGTGAAGTAAAATGAAGACACAAATAAATATGATTTCCAGTGTTAGTATGCTCATAGTTCAGGTAATCAAGGCATATCATGTAGTAAATTAAATTAAAAAACAAAGAACACTAGATGCTGAGTATTTTTTAATGAACTTGATTTATAAATTAACGGATGAAATCAGAGTAAAGCAGTTGCTGTGGAAGGTGCACACAAAAAGGACAGGGAACTTAGCAGGTAGTTAGCACTACTTAGCAGTTCTGCCTCAATAGTCTCATGGACGTATGTACAGGAGTGGGGCAGGAGCTTATCTATGTAGCTCTAGCTTCGCTGCTGGGAGCTGCTCCTCTGCATTGTGTCACCAATGCCCATGTTCTTTTTTTTTTAAGATTTACTTATTTATGTGTACAAGAGCAGAAATACAGGCCAGAGGTGCAAGGAGTGAGAGGATCCACCAGAGATAGAGTGGGGAACAGAACAGGCAAGTGGACTGAAATATACTGCCAAAGGGAGCAGCAGGTGAGACAGGAGAGGTCTGTTGTGCCATGTGGATCCCCTCCCTGGTCAGGGATCGAACTCGAGCTGTAGTGGCTGTGAATAGTTTCACAGCTCTGTGCCCTAACCCCTTGCATCACCAAGGAGGCCCCAAAGCCCACATTCTTTAAACTAAAACTCTAAATCTTGAATATGATAGAGTCAGCATCAGTGTTGGTCTGGAAGCTGGGATGGCCTCAGGCATATGGCCAACCCAAAAACATCCAGGCAGAGCAATTTGTCCAAATATCTCTGGCCAAGAGATGGCAACTGCAAAACTTTGCAAAATATTCCAGCTTATTCTAGTGTAAGAATCAGTGAAGAAGAAGGGACTGTTGGGTCAACTGCTGAACACCACAGAGCCAGCTTCATACTAAGGCTCATTGTAAAAGGAAAGTGACAGCCCCTGACCTCAGGGAGCTTCCATATTAGACTAATGACACTAAAATCCAAGGGAAAAATAAATGTTGATACAAAATAGAAGTAAAATCAGACCTTCTGTTTTCAATTAGAATTTGATGCTTGATAAGTCCCTTCCCTTTGTTTGTTGTTTCATGAAGTGAAGGTTGAGTGAAATGGGCCTAACATCTCTGATTATGTTGTAGTTTTAATAAACCACAGTTTGAAATGCACAACACAAAGAATATTTGGTTATGAGTTAGAGAAGATAGAAGTATATATAGAATGACTAATTACATTTAGATTTGGAGGACTCATGCTATGAAAGGTATATTGTCCTAGTTCCCCTGAAATTATCTAGGAAAAGCTTTTCAAGAGGCTGAAAGACACCACAATAGTATTTCCTGCCTTGGGAATTAATTTCTTAATTCTAACAGATGCCTAAATTCCTCCCATTTGACTAGCATAAGCTCCATTCTCAGGAGACCTTTGCATCTTTTGCTGTATTCACATGTGTGTGCAAAGAAATAGGAGAACATCCAGAGCAGGAGGCTGGGTCCTTGGACTGTTGGAAGCAGAGGCATCTTGGAAGTCATGGGGACAACCTTTACCTTGGTCCAGGAATTGCTGAGTTTCTCCAACTCAAACCTTAGCCCATGTTAAAGTCTAATATTCCAGATTGAGTGAGAAATGAAATCACAACCCAGGAAAGTTCATTGAAGGGGTTTATGAGAAAAGGCATTGCCATCTGCAGAAAACTGCAAATCATTACCAATTTCTCCTAGTTGGGATGGTGAGGAAAAAGACAAGGTCATAAGATTGAGATCTGTAGGTCACAAAAAAAAAAAAAAAAAAGAAAAAAATAGGGCTGAAACTATATTTTATAGACCAGTTCTGACTTATGCTAACCAACTTGCTGTCTGAAGTATACTTGGGCCCGCCCTTTGATGCCTCTGCAGGATGCAATCAGTGTTCTCATATGCTCCCCATGGTCATCTCCCCCCACTGCTTCTTGAAGCAGTTGTGGTGACTGGCACAAGCTCAACATAAAATGACAAGAACAAGTCAAAATGCCAAGATGGTTCTGAATCATTTACCTTGGGGTAGTCTTGTCTTGTGTTCCTTTAAGGCCAAGGGTATAGAATTCAGGAGGAAAAGTACCAAATACTTCTGAGTATCTACTGAGTACCAAATACTATGAAGGTGCTACAGGAAATGTATTTGATTTTATCCCCACAAGCACCCTGGTTTGTTAAACTACTGTTGTATTTTCTTTCTCATGAAAGTAAATTCCCCAGTGCCCGGTATCCCCAAATCCCAAATATCCCCCACCAGGTGTATTAAGTTACAACGTGCTGCTTTCATGATTACTGGATGCTTGTGTAATGGGTGCATAATGAAATATTACTCAAGTTCAAGGTTTTGGCTCCCAAACCCCAGTATTATTGTAAAAAAATTCTCTTTCTTTTATCTCCATTTCCCAGTTATTCAGCATTGGCTTTCTTTGCCATGTGCTAATAGAAGTTTGCCTAAAAATCATCAAGGTCTGGGATTATCCTCATGGAAAAATAAATGGAAGGCCACAAATTTGGACCCTCAGTTACACATGGAATTCTTTAAGAGGCAAAAGGGCACAACCCTGAATGCCCTTGAAGATAATTACATGACAGAAATCAATGGAGTCACTTAGGCAAAACCAGAAGAGCTGGGGCTGCAGACACAGCTTCTCCACGTGGTTCTAAATACTGGGGCCATGTTCCCAACGCTGGAGCTGTGTCCAGTTCTTTTCTTCTGGATTTTGTAAGCCTCTGCTCCACTCTCTCCTATCCTCATTTCCCACCATGGATATTTCGCTATGTGTGTAAATATGCACTGTGCCAAAATCCATTTTAAGTGAACCAGAAAAGCCTAGGAAATGACTTCATTTTCAATATATGACACGGCTGTTGGATTAAGAAGACAGAAATTCATGGAGTAAAAGCAGGCTAAAAATGATAGTGAGACTTCAGGGCAGCTCATGAATGTTATGTTCAGTGATCTGCTAATGCTGTCCCGATGTATGCCTTGTGGAAAGCATACCCCATACATCCTGAGTTCAATATTCGCTAGTTATATGTCTATTTATATTTGTGCTGTGGTTTTATGAAAGTAGATAAACATCTAGTGGATATAAACTTATTCTATCTATAGCATTTCTGGCTATTAACAGAACTGTGGTAGCAATCTGAATTATTAATGTTTTTTTATCCCCATGGGATGGCACAAACAGATGTTCATTTATGCATTAAAAAAATCTTAAACAGATATCCAGGAAGATCAGAAGAAGAAAAAGCTTGGGATCAGATTATCCTGTGAGATATAAAAGATTATTTCCCATGTACTGGGATAGTTTTTGTCTATGTACCTTTACCAACTATTGATACGAGCTATACATAGGACAGAGACTAGGAACTGGAACCATGTGTAATAAATACAAGCTAATTGAATAAATGAATACCAGCCATTAAATCTGTCATTTTTCCTATAATTAGGTTATTCCATTACATTTCCTTGAGTATATCTTCACATATGTTTATATCAAGTACCTTCAGATTCTTCTAGGTCTCAGCATATTCCCCTTTAGCTTCTCTCAATATAGCATATTCTTTATGATAACAAGCCTATTTATCTATTGCTTGGTTAATCTCTTAATTTTTTAATCATTATTAGCATGTGATATGCAAGATTTATAGTTCCATTCAAATATTTAAGCTGAAGGGTGGGATCACACTTTCTGTTCCAAACATACTTATCTTCTTAGGGTCTCAGCTTAGCTCCTGGTACCTCCTTCCTTCTGTATCTCAGCATGTTCTTCCCCTTTTGAGCATCGAATAGGTACTGGATATTATGGTCGGCAATGAGAATATAAACACACCTATGGCCCTACACAACGTATGGTGGACATGTAATTTGGTAGAGGAAAATTGATAAGTAAACAGATCACTTTAATAGTTTAGTGTAAACATGCAGTGGGCCACCCTGGTGGCACAGCTGGTTGAGCATCGCACTGTAAAGCATCCATAGCACAGCAGTGTAAGTTCAATCCCCGGCTAGGGAGGCATCCTTCATGGTGCAGTAGACCTCTCCTGCCTAGCACGCTGTTCCCCTCAGCGGCATATTCAGTTGATCTGCCTGTTCTGCTCCCCACTCTGTCTCTGGTGAATCCTCTCACCTCCCACACCTCTGGCCTGTACCCCAGCTCTTGTATGCATAAATATTCTTTTAAAAAAAATAACAAAACATTATGCAGCAATGTAATTAAGATGTACAAGGAGGGCCTCCCTGGTGGCGCAGTGGGTTAAGCAACACACTATGAAGCAAACCGCAGCCACTGCAGCACGAGTTCGATCCCTGCCGCCGGCCAGGAGGGG
>JAGFMF010011464.1:4617174-4631408 GCA_019455555.1 Galemys pyrenaicus
CCCGCTCTCTGTGGTGAATCCTCTCACCCCCCACACTTCTGACCTGTACCCCTGTGCTTGTATGCATAAATAAATAAATCTTAAAAAAAAAAAAAAGATGTACAAGGAGCTTAAGAGAGTTATGTGAATCAGGTAGAGGCTCCTATGGGGTTGTATTCAAAGTATGTCTTAAGGAGTAAAGAAGAATTATCTAGGTAAAGAGTTAAGAGGAGGAGAAGTATCTAGTCTGGAATAGACAATAAGGAAAATAACATGCAGCTATGAAATCACACGTGGAAAGAACAGGTTAGAAGAGAAATCCAAAGAAATTATTTGACTTTTTCTAGATACCTACTTGACAGAAGTTTCCTTTCTCTTCTCTAGTCCTAAGCAACTAGAGGATGATAATGACAACTAACACTTCATATCACCAGTTACAAGGCGGGAAATATTTTGCATGCTTTAGATAGATATATGTTGGTTGCCTAGACAAACTCATTTAAACTTCACAATAACACTGTGGAATTAGATGCTACCATTTATTACTTTAGTTTTAAAGAGGAGAAAACTGGAGGAGCCTCACCCCCTATAACCCGCTCCAGCAAGGGTGGGAGCAGGGAGACTTGTTTGGAATCTGGCTCTAGTTTTGCATACTCTCTGCAAGCACAAACTGAGCAACTCAGTCAAACTCAGCAGTTACAAAGTTTCGTGTTATTTGGAAGCCCTCTCCTCCTCTTCTGCATTCGAGACAGGCCACACAGGCTCCAGATGTCTCCCCCACGGTGTACAGCTGGGGCATGAAACTCTCCACTGCTTGCTACCAGAGCCAATCAAAAAGAAATACCCTCATGTAGCAGAAACCATTCCTTGACAGACTTCTCTCTCTCCTAGAAATATGAAAAAGATATCATGAAGAATGTTTCCTTTCTCTAAATAGTGAGAGGAGGATGACAATATCTGCGTGGAGACATTCCTTATGGCACTGCCATTTTTATTTAAATCCTTTGGTCAAAATCTAGTGCAGAAATAAGATAGTATTGTACTCTCCAATGCTTTTTGCAAAAAATGCCCTTCATGGGGCCATATTTGAAACATCCCAAATCTATCTTCCTAACCATGTCCAGAATGCATCGTGTCTGCCAGCCTGGCATATAACAGTGATTCATTGAAATGTGTTGAAAATGTGATTTGTGTGGGAGTCAAATAGAAATCAGATCGGCCCCATCCCTTATATCTATATCCCTCTATATACATTTGGCTTTGACATTCATCAAATTACTCTGTCCTAACAAAGCTTTCTTGCACAAAGTAATCTCAAGCGACAGTGCATAGCAATGTGTATAATATGAAAGGAGTTGAATGGCTGAGTAGTCAGCTTGACAGTATCTCTGAAATCTTTTATTGCATATATTAGAGAGTTAAACATTGCAATCTGCTTTTCCTGTGAGACCCAATAAGTAAGGAAAAAGCCAGGTTTACTCAGGATTAGACTAGTTTTCCTTTGTTTTCTTGCCAAAAAAGAAAAAAAAAAGTCTTGATTAGCTTATGGAAGACAAAATTTGCATCTCTATGCTTAGAAGGGTGAAACTTTTCTGCTAGAAATTCATTTTCAGAAGGATCCTCTTGAGCTAGATATTTCATCCCACTCTCTGTCTCCTAAATTAAAAACAACTTTATTTTCATTTCTGACTTTGTAAATGGGAATTTTATCCACTTCACGAGAATGACTCATATATGAATCATACACTTTGGGGAACTGCTGAATCGAAAAGTCTTTTTGTTTGTTGTTTGTTTATCTCATTCTAGAAGCAGCTCTTGTGCTCAACCCAGTTCTTCTGGACTTGTCGGCCTCGACACACTCTGATAATCAGATGAATATAAATTATAACAAAGACAATGGAGAATAAAGAGAAAAAAATGCTGCCAATTCTCAAATGACCACTGACAGTCTGTGACTGAAGTAGCAGTGCATTGAGGGAAAGTGTATACATATACAAATATACACATAAACACACCCATATGTACAAACAAAATCCTCCCTGTATTATGCCATGTCTTCTACCAAAATGGACTTTGTTCTTAGAGGAAACCAAAATAACTATTTCAATGTTCTATAATTTTTAGCAACTTGACTAATTTCCTAAAAGTCCCTTACCCTTTAGCTAATCCTGATTCTAAGTATTGTGATTTTTCTATTATTGCTGTTATTTTCTGAAAGCAAATTTACCATGTAATTTTTTTATTGTTATGTGAATGAGTGTCTAGTTCAAATCCAGAGTGAATTTATATATTTTAGTTAACAAGTATGTCTCAATCAATTTTCATCATCCTAATATAAGGGAAGTGTAATTATTATCCTGATATGTGGACACTGAGATACAGAAGAAAGGCTAGGTAACTTGCCCAAGTTTACACTGGTAGGAATCCTCAGTCTCACTTCATCACAGACAGTCTGGCTCTGGAACTATTGTCTTAGCCACTCTGCTATCCTTAGAAAACAAGAAATTCTACTGAGCAATTAAAATATAGACTAAGTGCAGGACTGGCCCAAATCATGATCTCAGCACTTCATAGATAAGACTTCTTGTTTGTGTGTTCTCTACCCACCTTTCCTACTCTTCGAAAGTATACTGTTTTACTCATTGTGGCATTATAGCATTTTAGAGTTAAAAGAAAGGTAGACATAAACCTATTCTCTTGGCAGATAAACTGAGAATTACAGCAGTTAAGCAACTTACTCACGAGATCATGGCAAATAAACTGTTGACCTGAAATACTATTCTTAGAAGACTAACTCTTAATAATCATATATTTAAGTGGAAGAATTCTAGCTGTTTTATACATGTTAGAGTTGTCTTTTAAACTCAACCTTTCAAATTCTGTGCCCATTACCAAAGCATGCTAATCACAATTTTTCAAGTGAGATTTGTTATGTTTTAGAATACATGTACCATAAGTCAAAAAATACTGCAGGATATTTTTACTTCTTCCTAAGAGTTCTATAGGAAGTTATGGAATACTTTCTAACTTTATTTCATAAGATTTCTGCTTCAAATGTTCACAAGCATTTACTCTTGAAATTAAAACAAAGCACTATAAATGGGAAGCTATGGCAAATATTGTGAGGAGGTGAAAACAAAATTTTAAAAAAAAAGGCACCATGAAAAACAATTGACAAGTTGATATATCAGGAAACGACCCAGAGGTAAAAATAATGTGTTTTTCCCTTTTTATTTTAAACTATTTTTAGAGTTACAGAGAAGTTGTAAAATAGTAATAACAGTGTTGCATACACTTCACCCAGCTTCCTCTAATGTTGACACCCTACATAAATATAGAAGAAGTAAGAAAACTGGGAAATTAGCAGTGGTCCAATACTATTAACAAACTCTATTTGTTCTTAGGATTAGACCATTTTTAAACTAATGTTCTTCTATTCTAGGCTACCTCATGCATTGCCTTTAGATGCTAATTTTTATCTGTCACCTCTAATCTATAACATATCCTCAGTATTTCCTTTTCTTTCACATTCTTCACAGTTAATGGAAATTGGCCAATTATTGTGAAGAATGCCTCTCAATTACAGTAGGTTTGACATTCTCTTATGATGATATTGAAGTTGTATATTTTAGCAAGAATATCAAAGAAATGATATTGTGTTCTACTCACTGCACCATACTATGGGGTTCATGATACCATAATATCTTACATTTAATGATATTAAATTTGATCACTTCATTCCTTCCATCTGAGTTTCAACGCCATCAAGATATACACATTCTCTTTCTCATTAGTAAGTATTTGAGGGCAAAAACTTAGAGAAGATAAATATTTCTTTCTCCTCCTGTTTTCATTCACTTAGCATAGATCAAAAAGTTACATCTCTAGCAACTATTGTTCTGCTATTTGATATTGTTTCTCTATTTCTTTTTTCTTTCCAAATTCAATAAGAAATCTATTGTAAGAAATAATTATTTTTCTGCCCTATTTATTTATTTTTGTCACAATGGAGTCATAAGTATTTTATTCTATGAATCAATATTCAGTTCTCTTATTACTTTTTCTGATATCCTCATTGGTCCAGACCTGGTTGTTAACAGGTCCTGCAGAGTTATGGTTTGTTGGATATTGCCAACTTGCCTCACAAGGAGCTGTATCAATTTGTGTACCAACCAGCTCTAAATAAATAACACCTGTTTCCCTCAACCTTACTAACAGAATCTGCAGTTCAATTTTCAATTTTTGGTAGATTGACATGTAAGAAATGGTGTCCCGGTATTATTTTAAAATGCATTTTTCAAATATAAGTGAGAATTCACATTTATTTCCTAAGTCCAAGGGTCAGTTTATCTCTATTTCCTTATTTTCTCTTCGTATATTTTTGCTCATTTTTTTGATGGATGTTTGGTTCTCTGTTGATCAATTTTAGGTGTTATCTAACAGGCTATTAGTCCTTTCTAGGTGGTACATATTGTGAAAATTTTCTTGCTATTTGTCATTTGACTTGATTCGTTGATGTTGTTTGTTGTCATTTGTCTTTTATTTTTATGTATTCTAATTTATCTTTTTTATTGTATTGGTTTTAGATATTCAGTCAGAAAGCATGTCTCTGAACACAAATTAAAAAGGAAATACTCATATTTTACTTTCATGACTTCCTTTTGTTCATTCAACTCTTAATCAATTTGGAATTTAATTTCACATAAAGTATAAGATATGTGTTTAATGTTACCATTTTCCAAATGGTTACTCAGTTGTTCCAGCTTTGTTATTAAAAACTCTTCCTCTATTAGAACAATTTTAAAGAACATCTTTGCATAGAATAAATCTCCATAAATAGTTAGATCTTACACTGGTCTTTCCATGTATTTCTGGTTTATTGGGGTATACAGGAAGGGTTTTAGAAAATGTTACCTTGTCAAGAAGAGAAACCATTGTGGCACAATCTCTATCTCTATACTTTTGCCCTAATGAAAACTTCTATTCCAAGAGGAAAGACTTCACCAAAGGGCATTACTAAAATCCATCTACATAGGGAAATAGCCCACTTGAGTCCTCTGTTAGTCTTGCTTTAATGAATAAGGTGTGAACAAGTAATTTCAAAATGTTTAATATCTATTTAGTACAGATACAAGACTATGACTATCAATTCATTTTATGAGATAACTTTAGTCATATAACTATAATCATAGTTTCATAAGGACAACATAAGAAATGACAATATAGGCTAACTTTAATCTTAAATAGTGTTCAAATTTATTAACATAACTTTAACACCTACAATCCAGCAACATAGCAAAGAGAAAAAATCCTGATACCTAAGTTGGATGTTTTCTAGAAATGTCAGAGAAGTTTTAACTTAGGACATCAGTTTAGATTGGATCATCAAATACACAAACAAAAACCCCAAATATGGAATTCAGATTTGCTTAGCTTTAATTCTCTCCTTCAGAGATTAAAAATTTGCAACCATCAAAATAGAAAATGTCCTTCAAAATAGAAAATGTTCCTTAAGATGGTAATTTAAAACTTTAAAAGAAAAATAATTAAGCATCATAATTGAATTTGATCTGAATGCATTTTGAAAAAAAATTTCTGTAAAATGTAAATAAAAAATAAAATTTCAGTTTAATGAAAAGATTAAAGCATTGCCCACAGAGCTAATTAGGGCCTCCCCAGTGGCCTAGGGGTTATGTACTATCACCACCATTGCCTGAGTTCAATTCCTGGCCAGGGAGGTGACCCACATGGCGCAGCAGACCTCTCCTGTCTCACCTGCTGCTCCCCTCAGCAGTGTGTTTCAGTAGATCTGCCTGTTCTGCTCCCTGCTCTGTCTCTGGTGACTCCTCTCACCCTCCACACCTCTGGCCTGTATACCAGTTCTTCTATGCAAAAATAAATATCTTTTAAAATACAAACAAACAAAACCAAAACTAACTTAAAGGCACATCCCAGGACTTCACTTACAGAAATTCTGATCTGTGGACATGGGTAGGGCAGATAAACCTAAAAGTTTAACTAGTATTTTATATAATCTTTACATTTTCTAAATGTATTCTAGAAATGCAATTAGTCCTTATACATTAACCTCATATAGTCTATGTTACCCAATTTCTAGAATTTTTATTTTTGTTTTGCTGTAATATTTTCTATTTAGACAATTACAAGATGTAAATAAAAAGAATAATGCTTCATCTTTTCAAAATCTATGCTTGTTTTTATTTTTTATCTTACTGTATTGGCTAGAATTTCCAGTACAATGTTGAAGTGAAATAGTGCTAGAAGAGATTTTTATATTTGTCCTTATTTTAAAGCCAATGTTTATGACATTTTACTATTTAAGATAATATTTTATTTGAGACTTTTCTTAAGAAAAATTAAAGATATTTCTATCTAGTCATACTTTTCTAAAAGTTTATAGTCAGGAATTCATGCCAAATTATTAAATGATCTTTAGTAGCTATTGTCACATTTTATAATTTTCTGTTAGTGGTTTCAAAATATTTTTTAGTTCTCATTTCAAAGAAACTAACTTAAAAAAAATATTGATTGGTCTATATTTTAGGAAGCCCTAAAATGCATCTTCATGACTGTGAAGCCAGGTTACCTGGCATGCTAGTAAATAAAGGCTAATCCCTGCAGGGGACAGACATAGCTTCAACTTAATGTTGGACCAAACACGATGCACTAGAGTGGACGTGTTATATTTTGAGAGGATTACTTGTTTACAAACAGTAACTTCCTTGGTTATCTTTGATTCAGTGTGGTGTGGTACAGAGAGGAAAAATCATTGTTTAACATTGAGAAAAACAGGGTCTAAGTAAGTGTTGACTCCACTGCTGGCTTAATCTTATTTACCCTCATAGTCCCCCAGTTTAGTTTCATTCTATTAAAGAGAAATAATATCCATCCTATTCATAATATCACTCAACTGATTAACCTCAATAATGACTATGACAGCTCTAAATATACAACATGCAGCTTAATTTAAATAATTTGTTTGGACAGCGAGAAGAAAAAGCACTGGTGAACCTGAGAAAATAGGTAAGGTGGGAAGGGGCCAGTGAGGTGGGGGCATAATGTGAGAATTAAAGGAAGTACAAGTCGAAGGGTAGAACATTACTACAAAGGCAGGGATAGAAGCAGATTAATACATTTGGTTTTTGTTTGTGGGTTTGTTTTGCTGGTGGTGAACAACAGTTTCAGGAACATTTTAGTCATACTGTCCTTTATTCATGTCTAGTGTTTCCCCATCACCCCACAGATGTTCCATGAAGCCATTGGTATGAGGGACACCAGACAGAATGCTTTCCAGACAGAAAATACAAGGTAACCCCAGTGCTCAGCTTCTCAAAAATTAAATCACTGGAAACTCCTAAAAGCCAGGAGTTTCAATAAACTCACAGGCGGCTCAAGCAATTTCAGTGATAGAGGTATTGTTTTGGAGATTGACATATAGCTTATAAGTATTAGGAGAAAGGAACAAAAAATCTTTATTAAAAAAAGGAATTAATGAAAAACTAATTAAAGTTTTATAAGAAACTTTCCCCTTAGCTGGGACTGCCACTTTCCAGACCTGGAGACAAAAGAACATTTAAGGGTAGTCAGTTAAGAAAAAGCCTGAGTAACCAGGGCACAGATTGGGGGTGAGGGGACCCCAGGCGTGTAGGCCCCATTCCAGGCCCTAGGCATAGTGAGGAGGAGTCCCAGGCTGTAAGGGGCCCACGAGTCCAATGAGTTTACAGGGCTGCTCAGCACATCTCTGATCCTGCACAGTAGTTTATACTACCTTATGAGGCAATCGGAAAAAAATATAAGTGCCTTCAGCATCACAGTTCCAGCTGCTAGTTCCTCATTTTCCCATTGTCTGCCCTTCTCTATCTGAGACACATACACTAAACCTGGATAGGAGGAATTTCACCTAGAGAGGGCATTGTCTAGGTCCATATGCTCATTTGTTCCCGAATTATTTCATTAACTACATTTGTTGAGAAGAATTATGCTAAATGCAAGACAATGCTTAACAAAGGCAGACATGGTCTCTTCCTTTCCAGAGAAATGAAATGGGGCCTCCCCGGTGGCACAAGGGGTTAAGTACGGCACTATGAAGCATCCCGGGTCAAGGAGATGACCCATATGATGTGGCAGACCTCTCCTGCCTAGCCCACAGCTCTCCTCAGCAGTGTATTTCAGTCAATTTGCCTGTTCTGTTCCCCATTCTGTCTCTGATGACACCTATCACCCTCCGTATCTCTGGCCTATACCATAATTCTTGCATGTTTAAATAAACAAATCTTAAAAAAAAAAAAGAGAGAGAGAGAGAGAAATGAAATGAAATCAGTTAACAAAGAAGGGCTTTTTTTTAAAGATTTATTTATGTATGCATACAAGAACTGGGGCACAGGCCAGAGGTTCCAGGGTGAGAAGATTCATAAGAGACCAAGTGGGGAGCAGAAAAGGTAGATCTACTGAAATACACTTCCGAGGGGAGCAGTGGGAGAGACAGGAGAGGTCTGCTGTGCCATGTGAGTCACTTCCCCAGCTGGGGATCGAACCCCTGCTGCATTGGCTGTGCCTGATTCATAGTGCTGTGCTTAACTCCTTGCACCACCAGGGGACTCAACAAAGAAAAGCTTCAAGTAAAGAATACTATTGGAATAACTATGCCCAATGGTAAATACTTTCTTTGTGAGCACCACTTCCAATCTCTGTATACTTCCTGCTGTTCATCTCCCACAACTATAGTATAAAGTCTTGTAGTGGTTTTCCAACCTCTTTGGAACTAGAAGAGGAATGAAGTCCGATTCCTGATAAGGAACTTAAAAGGATATAGATCTGAGGGTCTTTTATTTTTTATTTTTTTTAAAGATTTATTTATTTATGCGTACAAGAGCTGGGGTACAGGCCAGAGGTGTGGGGGGGTGGTGAGAGGATTCACCACAGAGAGCAGGGAGCAGAACAGGCAGATCAACAGAAGTACACTGCTGAGGGGAGCAGCGGGCACAGCAGGAGAGGTCTGCTATGCCATGTGGGTCCCTGCCCTGGCAGGCAGCAGGGATCGAACTCATGCTGTGGCTGCGGTTTGCTCCATAGTGTGTTGCTTAACCCACTGCGCCACCAGGGAGGTCCATGAGGGTCTTTTAATTTCCTGGTAAGAAGAAAAGACACAGCAGAAAGCTTCCTGGCTCCACTTTCCTCCTTTCCCTGCCTTGAATATAAAGTTACACCTAAAAGTTAGTCAGTCAGCATGTAACTTTGGGGCAGCAGATAGTCAAGAGCTATTGTGATCTGGCACACACACACACACACACACATACACTAAAAAAATGATTTTGTGTCATCTGACACACACATGCAAAAAACAGAACATGATTTTGTTTTTATATTATAGCATTTATATATTATACATATAGTGGTGTAGAGCAAGTTGCACTTTGCTACAAATGGAAAATCAAACCAGAACTTGCAGAGAATTGGAGGTTTTGGTTATTAAAAACTCATAATTGGGCATATACCTTCCCACTTAATAGCTTTTCATGATGGCTACTCTGAAGAGGACTAGTCTTCTCTGAACGGACAACAGCCCGCTGTTTGCTTATATGAAATCAAATTCATTATATTATAATCTCACCTCAATTCCATCATCCTTTTTACCAATACAGTATCATTTTTGTGATCACTGACCCAAAACAATGAACAAGGACAGAACTCCCACCAAAATAAATAGTATTATAAGTCGTATTATAATCACAACAAATCAAACAAGTCTCTTATAATGCCTCTTCTTTTGATGGTCTGTGGAAATTTAGAATTATATCTGTCCATTTCTTGGGAATGCCCTAGAGCTGGTTCTTGATAGCACTGTCTCCAATGAGTCAGCAGACTAAGTTCTCTTTAAGAAGTGCAAGGCAACCAAATTTTGCATAAAAACATCCCCTATTTGTGTGTGTGGAAGAAAAAAATCTTCACCCAGTACTCAGCCTTGTACTTATTAGTATTAGTTCCAGACCCAGTGCTAAGTCAAGTATTTTGAGATGCTAGCCCATGAATAATAATGCCACGAAGCACAGTAATTAATAGAACAGGAGAATGCTCCCTGAAGAGGAGACACAGGACTGCGAGGGGAGAGAAGACCTCGCCTTTCAAACATGTCTGATACGGACGCTTGAACTTTGATTTCTAAAGTTGGGGGCAAAGTAAAATGAATTATACTTCATTAGCAATGTGGAGGGAGGCACAGTCTCCAGTCTCTAGAGAAGCAATCTTTCATTGTTAAACTCCCAACATCTCTGGTGGATGGCAAGCTAGGTTCTCCATCCTGATTTTTGCTGAACACAGGTAGCACCTTTTTCCCCCCTATAATTGGTTATAATTTCCTTCTCTTGTCTGTCATCATTATTGCTATTATTTATTAAATTATGCAGCACTGCTCATACATAGAACACTGAGCTTTGTGGCCAAATTAGCAGCTGATAAGCGCATGCCCATCTGTTCCCCATAGTACCTGACATCAGTTCTGGTGAGGAAGCTTCCTCGACTTGGTTTCTCACTCATCTCTGTGCCTCATCTACAAAATGGAAAGTGTCATATTTGCTGGGACACAGTGTTATGTGAAGGAAAATATTCCTTGTTTTTTTCCATTTGTTGTTCACCTGTTTCATTATAAAGTATATTTTAAGCACGTAGGATGAACTAAGTAATAGGTTTAGGGACAATATAATAAAAATAAACATCTAAAAGAAAAATAACAAATGAAAAAGAATAAAAAGACTCAATGTGTGAAATTTGTATTCTGAAATATGTACAATGAGAATCTGTAAAACTTCTTGGAAAGAGTAATAAATTTTTCTCTGAGCTACCAGTAGGAAAGCAGTAAAGGCAAAGAAAAATGGATGTGAATTCACAAATGAAATAAGATGGCCTGCCCATATCTCAAAATCCTAAGAAAACCCAGAGGAAGGACTGTGATTTCCACGCAAGATACTACTGTGCTGACACCAATACATGAAAATATATGATATATCCCCTCAAACTGAAAGCAATCCTAAGTGATCACAAGAATTGTAGAATGAAAAATTTTCAACATAAACCACATGGGCCCTGAAAAATCTCAAGCAAGTACCATGAAATCTGTGACTTTTAAGAAACAATTTCTTGATAAATCCTTGGCAGTAAATTTCACACAAACTTTATCCTTTGGTGATTAAATGCTATGCTATGTAAAGTTTAAATTCAAAGCTAATAACTTTTGGAAGGAATTTGACAGAAATGTTGATTGGGATTTTCCATTTTTTAGACTTGAGTTGTTCTTTTGGGACAGGAATTTGATAGTATGAGGAATCATTTTTCCAGATGATATTGGGTTGATGACTGTAAGACCATAACATCAGTTTTGATGGAAATAATGAATTTGATGTACTCTGTAGATAGAGGTTAGGATGCATGAATTAGATACATTACATCTCAAGACAGTCATATTAATGATGCCATTTTGATATAGGTAATCTTGATATTTAGAAAAAAATCATTACTCCAAAAATTTATCAACTTTTATTTTTTTATTAATAGTCATAACATGAAGCTTTAACTCTGATTCATTCTCCATCTCTGTGCCTTACTCCCTCTCCTCCCTCTTTGTACTGATCCACCATATAGCCTTTACATTCTCAATCCACAGAGCTGCTAAAGCTACTTAAATTTATCTGCTTTTATTTGAACATGCCAGAATCTTTCATCCCCTTTTACCACATGCTATTACTGACTGCCTGGCTGTCTTCAGGGCGTTCCTGTATCAATTGTGCTAAACTTCTCAAGTACAACTGTGACTTTCTCCGTGAGATTGCTGGCATTTCCTTGTGTTCTAGAAGCATTGTGCTCATCTGACTTTAGGTTTTCAAAAATCTTGTAATTGTTTGCATAATTTATCTCTAACTTGCATCATTTTATTTAATGTTAGTTGTATTGAATAAATCATTTTTGAATTTGCAAAAACAAACAGAAGCCATAAAATAGGATTACTGCTCCAAGGATTTTATAAAAATAAAAAGATGGATGGATGGATGGACTGAAAGTCAGTTAGATCTTTGCAAGAAATGCCAGAATCAACATTCCTATTGGAATAAGATGCAGATGGAGTGGGAGAGACTGTGTGATAGAGACTCAGGAGAGCCGTGTCAGAGCTCCAAAATACTATAGTATGTCCCCTCTACTCCCACCTGTGTTAGACCCTGACCAGAGGCACCATCTTTTTCAATGAGGGATGACACATTTTAGTTATTTAAACCATTGGAAACCTAATGAGTACCATGTATTTTTGTTTTTAAAAACAACACCTTCTTTATGCTGTGAAAAAATCCTGAAGCATCACTGACATTAGGCAGGTAGAACTGCAAGGAAAGGATCACCTTCTAATGAGAATAAGTGTATATGATTGAACGTAATGAAATGTTTTTAGGTGCAGTCAGTAAAAAGACATTGTGGAAAATACAATTCAATGATATGGTACAATAAAACATCCTGGTTCCAACCATTAACCAACTTCCCTCGAAGTGAAGACATCTCCACTGGATGACTGGCCTTGAATTAGGCCATCCGTATAATGCACAGTGACATAAATTGCCATTACAAGCAAATGAACATTTGCAAAGTGGGACATGGGGGAATAGTCACAAAACTGGAAGGCGAGGTCTGGGAACTTTGTGTCTTAAGACAATGCTTCTCATAAAAAGACAGTGGGACTGTAAGGGATCATTGACACTTCTACAAATGGATATTAATGGCAACGTCGCATTTATGTGCCACTATTGATTTCACTATTGAGAATGTTTATATTCTCAGAAGGAAGCATGTTTTTAACAATAATTAAATTATGATTCTTGATATTTGGGGGACTGCATATTTTTCAAAAGATTACACAAGTATAATTTTTATTAGTAGTAATCTATTTTTTCATTTTAATGACTGAAAATTGTCATATATTTATGACAGAAATCATTTAAACTTTTTGAAGGATGCTTTGGATGATTTGTTGTAAATCTGATTCAGTTGGGGCCTTTCTGGTGGCACAAGGGGTTAGGTCACAGCATTACGAAGCTATCCACAGCCACTGTAGCATGAGTTCAATTCCTGATCAGGGAGGGACCCATATGGCACAGCAGAGCTCTCCTGTCTCAGCTGATGCTCCCCTCAGCAGAGTATTTCAGTTGGCCTGCCTGTTCTGCTCCCCACTTGTCTCTGGTGAGTCATCTCACCCCCTGCACCTCTGGTCTGTACCCCAGGTCTTGTATGCATAAATCAATAAATCTTTAAAAATTAAAAAAAAAAACTAATTCAGTATAACTTGTTCAGTGAGGTATGTACATACCACAGTACAGGTGAGAGGAAGGGGAATTTTTAAAATCATATATATGAAATAACTATCTTGTAACTATTACTATACTTGGTTAATTTATATCTAAGCTCACATATCATCAAAATAACCTGCCCAAGTATCTTTTAGGAAGAGGAGAACTGAACTCAAAATGGTAAACATCTAACCCAGGATCTGAGAGCTGCTATGTAACTAATCCCGCATTTGCAAACTGGTGTCTTTGCCTTCAAACCTGATGTTCTTCCCACTAATACATTCTGTTCCCACATGTTCTGGTGAGATCAAATGTTTATATTATGTGAGAACAGTGGCACATGCACATCATTCTTCATGTCTATTCTTTTCTCCACTACAAGTTTCAAGATGCAAAACAGGCAAAAGAAGAGAATGCAGATTGAAAAAGATGTCTCCAATTCCTATTACAATCTCTGAGAGCAACGCAGATCTTTCCCCCATGATGAAATTCATCATGTCCCACAGGAAATGCTTAGCTTTTGTTTGCAGAGCTTGGGTGAAAATGCACATTCTTCACAGTTGTGACTCAAGTGAGATAATAAGAGTTAATCTCGTGGACCCTCCTCCCTCTGAGTGTAGTGCAAGTGTTCGTTCTTTGCCTTTTTTCCCTCCAGTTACTCTTCTAACATCAGGTTATCAGGTGGGAAGTCCTCATCTCTGATAGTCACTTAAGGTTCTTTATTGCTAGTTTTATAATTCTGATACTTTTGTCTGAGCAAATTAATTTCACTATTGTCAGAAAATATATCTTACAAGTTTCCATTCTTTTTTCTTTTTTTTAAAGATTTATTTATTTATGCATACAAGCACTGGGGCACAGGCCAGAGGTGTAGGGGGGTGAGAGGATTCACCACAGAGAGCAGGGAGCAGA
>JAGFMF010011464.1:4631458-4646937 GCA_019455555.1 Galemys pyrenaicus
CCTCCCTGGCCGGCAGCAGGGATCGAACTCGTGCTGCAGTGGCTGTGATTTGCTTCGTAGTGCGTTGCTTAACCCACTGCGCCACCAGGGGAGGCCCTCCATTCTTTTTTCTTTTGAAAAGATTTTCTGTCCACCTATCCAAATTCTGTGTCATTTAAATTTTAGATAACATCCTACTTATCATTAGGACCTCACACTAACCTGATCACATTTTTGGCAATTATTTCTGGTATTTGGGAACTATGATTTTTTTTTCTATGTACTGATAGTGAATTAGCCAGTTCAGGATGGTGTACAAACTACCAAACATTGGGTGACTTAAGCAAAAAAAAAAATATTTTCTCAGAGTTCTGAAGATTAGAATTTTGAGATCAGAGTACCATACAGTCAGGTTTTTGTGATGACTATCTTCCTGTCTTGCAGGTCGTTGACTTCTTTCTATCTATCAGAACAGAAGCCTGGTCCCCTTGTCTTTTCTCACAATAACACCAATAATATCAGGTACTATTGGTTGCACCCTTATGACCTCTATGATCTGTGATATAAACTAAATCATTTTTATAAAGAGCCTGTCTCTTATAATCACACTGGGGTTTAAGGCTTCAACAGACAGATTTGGGGGGAGGAGAAACAACTTGGTCCATAGTAGATGATTACTAATTCATGCATATTTGTCTATAGTTTGGTGCTCTGGACTTCTTTGAACTCTTTTATATGGTAAGCTCACCAAGCAACACTCCTTCATGGGTTCTTAAGCTATGTCATTCAGGTGAAAAAGTAGCTTTAAAACATTGCAATGCTCACCTAAAATATTCATAATTGGGGGGTTATTGCTGCTAACCCTATCTTACATTTGATAAATGTATTTTATAGTTTGATGCTGCCAGTTTTCAAAATTAGATACATGACTTTTTGTTCATTTCCAAATCTGCTTTGGCACTGTTACAAGTTTAGGCCCTACTGATAGGAGAATAGAGAGTGGAAAGAGCTAGAGAATGTGTGCATATGTGTGTGTCTGTTACACAACCACACATCCATACCTGAGCAGTGTAATATAAATGCAAATAAACTGATTGATTGACAAGAGGAGTCCTTCATTAAATACTGCAGGGGTGTGAGATTGAAATATAAAGTCTTATTTTTTTTTTGAAATAAGAGTTTATAATTCAAATAATGCTATTCTAACCAAATGACATGAAATGAATCCAAACTGTAATTCTGATAACCTTTATAACTTCGACCTAACCAGAAAGATGAAAAAAAAGTGGAAAATATGTCTCTAAACTCCCGTAGGCTGCAAAGGAAATTATTCACTGAGGATAAGAGAAGAAAGCTGTCTTTCAAGAACTGCACCACAAAATATTATGCAGTCAAGTAGACCAGGCAAATATAAGACAGGTAGCTTTCAACACCAGCTCTTATTCATATTTAAAGGGCAACTGGGTCGAAGCTAAGATCTCTGCCTCTAAGATAAAGGATTTCAATTTTCAGAAAGTGTTCTGCAAAGAAATTAAAAAGGAAGAAGATAATGTTATCAAACGAGATTCTGGTGTCTTTGTTGGCCTGAAAGACCATGTCTCTAAATCTCCATTGTGTTCTGCGCTAGAGGGGGTTTTGATTCCATGTGATTGGATTGTGAGATGTACTACCTCATAGAAACAGCAGGGCAGTTCTGTGCAAGAACAAGAAGGGACCAGTGTACCAAGGCAGAGGGTAACAGCAGCCTCTGAGAGACAGCTGCTGTCATAGAGGTGAAATGATTAACCCTCCATTCCAGACTCAAATACTTTCTTTTCATTTTCTTCCAAAGAGAAGTGCTCAGTAGGTGGGAGACACTCAGAAGTCGTCACAAGTCACAATACCAGCTAAGAAGAAACACATGTGCTGTTAGGAAGCTTCTCAATCAAATGAATTTATGAATTTCACAGCTGAGTAAGCAAAGAGATTTACTTATTATTTTAAGATCAAAATAAGCCACTTCTCTGGGTCCTCTAGTGACTTAGAGGCTTTGATAATGCCATTTAATTGACAATCTTCTAAGGAACATACAGACACATAATGATTCTCACACCCAGAGGCAAACCTATGATAACAGTGTGGGCTTTCTGGTCACCTATGTGATCCCTCAGTGTCCAGGTGGGGTGTCTCTGCCCCAAGGACAGATGGAAGCAGCTGTCACCTTCAAATTGTTTGTGAGAGGGGCCTCCCTGGTGGCGCAGTGGGTTAAGCAGCGTACTATGAAGCTAACTGCAGCCACTGCAGCACGAGTTTGATCCCTGCTGCCCACCAGGGAGGGGACCAACATGGCCCAGCAGACCTCTCCTGCTATACCCGCTGCTCCCCTCAGCAGTGTACTTCAGTTGATCTGCCTGTTCTGCTCCCCGGTATCTGTGGTGAATCCTCTCACCTCCCCCAACACCTCTGGCCTGTACCCCAGTGCTTGTATGCATAAATAAATAAATCTTTTAAAAAAAAACAACAAATTGTTTATGAGAGAGCTACAGGTGAAGTTTTCAACTGCTGAAAGTGTTGCAACTAACAGTCGCAAAAGGAATGGGTACCCAGAACAGGATGCTTAGGAGATGAGAAAAAAAACAAAACAACAAAAAAAAAAACAACTATGATGAGCCATGAGGATATGAAGAAGCATTCAATGAAACATAATGGAAAAGTCTGTCTTGACACTTGGTCCTAAGGAGAGCAGAGTAATGTGGGTTGACTGTTTGTATAAGATTGTGCCGGTCTGGAGTTTATGTCACGTATGTGGAAACATAGTGTTATATTGGTCCTATGGCGCATATGACGACCATCTGAAATCTCAGTGAGAATTCAAAATTCAATACTATAATTGAGAGCTGCCAGATTTTGAGGAGACTTTGACTATCCATGAGTATTCAGTAGGAGTACTGGTTAATTTCGCCTTACATTGAGTGGCTAAAATTGTAAAGAGTAAAAACACAGATTCTGGAGTTAGGTATTTCTTCACTTTGACCTTAATCTTACCCCTTCTTGCAGTGAAATTCTTGAGCTTATATACTTTTCACAAATCTCAATTTCAAATATGTGACATGGGACAAGGAATAGTCATAGTGTTTTTTGGAAGAAGGGGTGAAAAGTATCATATACAGAGGTAGATCTGTGAAGATCATAAAACTAATACTTCAGTGCCCCTCATTCTTCCCTAGTAATTTTGTATTCAGGTTTCCCCCAATTTGTAGATGTTTCAACCCCATAAACAAATGTGGATATAATCCTACATATATGAATTTTCTAGTACATGGAATTCATCCACAAAGAATCATAAATTAAAATTATATTATTATTTTCTATATCACTTTGTTATTTCCATCCCTTCATAATTCTGGTAATTTCTATATAAAAAGGAAATTAGGTGAATTTTTCTATTGTCCCACCAAATTATGTAACCTCTTTTTTGTGAGTTATTATTGCTTTATAATTTATATAAAATAGATTGAGAATATTTTTTTAAAATGGCATTTTACATATTTGTAAGTTAAAAAAATGAAAGTCAAGAACTTTGATATAAGATTGTGTTCTAGATATAAAACATCAGTGGAACAATTGCTTAATCCAGGCAGACAGTGATCTAGCTCACTAAAAGAAAGGAAACTTTCTCAATCGTAAGTTAAAAGCAGTTAGATCTTGATGGATTCATTGTAGTGGGAAGAAAGAAGAAGACACAATGTTAGGGAGAGAAATAACAAAAATGATCCCTGGATTTCTACTTCACATCTGGAGTGGAGTCCAGTCTGTTGTTCAACGAGCCCCCAGATGATTTTTATGCACCCTATAGTGTAAAATCCTTAAACTTATAGGAATGTCAACCAATTTGTCTGGATGTGCAAAGAAGAATTTGATGTGGTTCAATGAATGAAGCAAAGGAGTAGAGGCAAGAGGCCATACAGAAGTGGTGCCACAAAACCTGATCATAGGTCAAGCTAAGAGGCCAAGTTTGAACAAGTGTCAAATGGCTGAATGCCCCACTTTATATGAAAAAGATACGAAGATGTCTCTTTACTTTAGCAACCTGGATGTCACTACTATCACAGGAGGCCCTGTTCACTGGAGGTCTTGGGGTATATGTGAGCCTGTGATAGACTGAGGAGTAATGGCATTGATATCAAAGGTGTCTAGATATTTTAAAAAGTATGACCTTACAAGGAAATAGGAAAATACTAAAAGGGAAGTACTAAATCAAGGTACAATTTTTTTTTCTTAAATTAGAATGAATTTGAATGCTAAAGATACTGAGAAAGAAAGGGGTTAAGACTCCAGAAAGGATTACTATGGTTTAAAAAAAGAATCAACATGGGACACATTTTCAGAAGTCTGTTGATTGCACTGGAGGTCAAAGGATTGCTGGCAGAGATACACAAGACAATCACATACTCACACACACATTCAAAAATATCTTCTCAGCTAATGAAGAAAGTCTGACCTTTCTTATCAAGTGATGCCTATAACTGAATATTTCTCTGGTCCTGGCTCTCAACACCGGTGTGTTTCCCAATAATTTATCCATTGGTGTTCTCACCTAAGGAGATCACATGGATGGGTGTGATATAGCAGATGCTGAGAAAGAGTTATTAGGATTCAAGCTGATGAAACACATTGTCCATTGCATCACAAGACCAAATCCATTGATGGATATATTCATGGTCTTTGTTTCTTCTATATCTTGCAATAGGCGTCCCTATTAAGTTTATACTAATGTAATATAACTAATCTGATCTAAGTAAATATATAATTAGATAAATTACATAGCAGTATTCGAGAAGTTTTCCAAAAACCCTTTATATGTCTGGACGTATCTCACCTTCCCATGCAAATGTGAAGGAAAAATCCTCTAAATTCTAATTTCTGGGGTAATATAGTAAGGAAGAGAAGCCACTTCAACACTTTCATGAATGGTTTCCAGTAATGCCCTCACTCATCTCTGTATTGTGGCTGAAATCATCAAACTGGAACAAAATGATGGGGGTAGAGTATAAATGATCAAAGTAAAAGTTTGTATTTCCAGGATAAGTTTATAAAGTCTTAGCTTCAAGTGCTGCTGTGGAAGCAAAGGGTAGAACTTTTTTCTTGTCAGCTCTGGCCCCTTCCTTCAAGTTCTATTTTCACAGCCCCATAGGTCCCAAGTGCCATCCATCTTCAGGCGGAAAGATTGCTTTATTACCACATTCATCAATTTGTACTCTAAGCTTGAGTTAGAAGTGACTTGGAAAGACAAAACTGTTACCTTAGTAATTGAATATGAAAGTCTTATTAGGCTCCACTTGTACTAATCTGATATGAAAATCACTAATGCGATATGACTTTAACACTGTATAAGCAACAATAAATTCTGATACGATATGAATATTAATACAGTGCAATGGGATACTGCTAATGTGTTAATGTGGTAAGATATTACTAACAAGATATGAGAATATTGATTGAGAATATTAATATTACCTTGCCATTATTCCCTGCAATTGCACTCACCATGTTCTAAGATAGCCCTTGTCTAAATTTTATGAATAAATTGTTTGCTTTCTGAGTCAATGATAAAATGAAAGTCCAGGTTATTTTGATGTTACAAGAAATGTTTGGAAATATGATAAATATTTGCTACTTGCATTGTTATTGTTCCAATTGTTTGAAGCTATTGATTGAACTATATACATTATATAAAATATAAGTTAAAAAACAAGTCTAACATTAGTATACACTTAACCTATAATCTGGTAAAAAAAAAAAAAAAAGTGGGAAGACAGGGCTTCTGAATACCTACCTAAAACTCCAGATGGGCATATACCTGATCTTTATTCTAAAATTACTATTGCCTTATCCTTCCATTTTTCAAAATTTTTGTACTTTTTTCTTAAGTGATCAATTCCAGGTTTATATTTGTTACATTATTCCCACTCCAAAAAAGGGACCAGTTTAGTGAATATGTCATCCTAAATCAGTGTACATGATTGGTCTTCACTTCGTTTAAAGTTTGACACTTTTCTGTGCTTTCACTGTTATAAACTCAATGACAAAACTTTGAACATCAGGGCTGAAAAGGTGGTATAGGTATTCAAAGTGACCAAAAGACCCACTATCCAGCTTGGTCTTTTGGGATTATCAAACTTGACCATAAATCTCACTTGTAAGGATCTGGTAAATTAAATGTGCATTAGTTTAACCAATTATAAATATATATTTACTATGCTAATAATATGTTAATTAATATATATGATATGACATTATTACTTATAATGTCATTGTGTGTGTGTGTGTGTGTGTTTGACTGAAAGGCTTTCTTTACATGATATCCAAGAAAAATTAGATGTGTAAGACCTTGCCAATTCAGGTTCATATAAAAGTTTCATAGGTTAGTACATTTTGGATAATTCTGTTTCTAAATTAATTTTTTTACTTTGACATTTCTGTCAACAAAATAGCCACAGATTTATAGAAATAGACACAGTGGAAGAAAGATAGTGAGGTGACTGTTACCTAAAAGGTTATCTGGATTTTAATAATGTTAATTAATTAAAAGTGACTTTTAAACCTGAAGATTTGAATGGGCCAATAAAAAATTGGGCCTCTTGGTTGGTGACCACCAAAGATACCAATATTTTTCACTGATACAATATAGAAGTTAAAGTGAATTAGCATATAATTTTATAAACTCTTTGGCAAATCAGAAATTTAACAACACAGCTTTTTCTCCAACTTCATATCAAAGAAATTGAAACTCTAAAGTTAGACTACAGTAGTAACTCTCAATGATGTATTTCTTAGAAAGCTATAGGAAATAAGTACATGGTAACTCATCCTCACATTTCATTAGAAATGCAAAAAGAGTAACTTAGTTATAGGTGGAAAAAATCTCAAAACAATTTTCTAATTTTATTAAAGAGCATTGAGCTTCTCAGACTGAATTGGTTGATTATTTATACATTATTAGCATGATGTTATCAATTTCATAATAATTATGGCAAATTCTAGCATATCACCTTTAAATACACTATTAAAACAATTATCAAAAGTAAAATGCAAATGTCAAGTTGAGTCTGGATTATGGAATATATCTTCTCAAGCTAACAAAAGCTAAAAATTATTAATCAAAATAAATTTCTTAAATATTTCCCTAGAAGAAAATCATACAAATCCATCATTACCCTTAAAATTACTATCTAAACATAGATTATGATGTGATATTAGACATTATAGGTAAATATCAAAAAATCAAAATCAAAACCAAACAACTATACTGGAAACTTTCAGGTAATTATTTCCAACTAAACTGAAACAGAAAGAACACCTATAAATGTATATTTCCAGTCTCAGCTTTATACATTACAAGGTATGTAATGATACACATATATAACACTATAGTTTTCATTGCTCTTCCCTTTTACTAATGAGTTTGAGCATTGTTTCACATTGTTGTTGCCATTTGATAATCTCTTTTATAAAATAGCATTTAAATCTGCCATCATATTTCATAATTGTCCATCACTGTCTTAATAGTTTTCAGACATAATTATATTTGCCTCTTGTTCAGCAACCTCACTAAACTCATTTCTTTACTCTTACAGATGTCTTATAAATTTTCTCTTATTTTTAACTTATAATATTTGTCAAGAACACTAATCATAGGAAATGCAAATAAAACTACAGTTATATACCACTTTTAGTATGAAAACTTAATAAGTTAAAAATAAAACTATCATGTGATCCACAAAACCCAATTCTGGGTATATATCCAAAGGAAATTTAATTATTAAGTCAACTAGATACCTACATCGCTATGTTCACTGTAGCATTAGTCAAGATAAGGAAAATAAAACCTGAGTGTTTGTCAAAAGATGAATGTATAAAGAAGATGTGATGTCTGTCTATCACATTATCTATCTATCTATCTATCTATCTATCTATCTATCTATTTATATATCTATCTATGTCTGTCTCTCTATCATCTATCTGTCATCTATCTCTGTGTACACCTATCTCCATATTAAAAACATGGAAAGAAGTGGTAAAAATTATTCTAAATGAAATAAATCATATAAAAAGAATGACTAATACTATATGAAATGATTTATATAAGGACTCTATATACCTGAACTCATAGACTCAGGGAGTCAACACCTGGTGGTAACTGGAGGCTAGAAAGTGGGGGAAATGGGAAGGTAATGGTCAAATAATGTAAACTTCCAGTTATAAGATGAATTGTTTGGGGGATCTAATGTCCAAATGGTGTTTATAGTTAATAATACTGTATTATATACTTGAAAATTGTTCACAGGGTAAATTTAAATTTTTCTCACTCTAAGAAATATGGTAATTATATGATATTATGAAATTTTGTTATGATTATTATCATTTTACAATATAAAAATATATCAAAATAAAATGTATATACATTAAACTTTCACAATAATTTACGTCGAGTGAGTCTCAATAAAGTTGGGGTAAAAAGAAAATCTTAATAATATATTACAATTGGCTATAAAATTTCCCTTAGTCACTGACTTAGCTGCATCTTACAAGTGCTGATATACAAAATCTTTATTATCCTTCAATTCAAAATATTTTCAAGTATTCATTTTGAGTCACTCATTGATTTGTATGGGCACTCATGTAAATATTTTAATTTCTAAACACATCTAATTATGTCTTCGATGTTGGTTTCCAACTTAAGTTAATCTAACAGAGAACATATTGTATATGACTTCAGCATTTTAGCTTTTATTGAGGTTTGTTTTATGGATGATTTAAAGTATTGGGACGTTACCAGGAATTTTACCCATGGTGTGATTTGCATGCCAAGTTTCAATGTTTTGATCGTGTAGTCTCCCATAAATGTCAAAATCGCTTCTCAAACTCCTTGCTGCTTCTTCTGAAATTGCAAACATTTCTTCATGGGAAAATGGTGGTCCAACTCCCTTGATGATTAGTTTCATCTTTTTTATTTTCCTTGATCTAAAAATACTTTATCATTTTGTAACTTAAATAAATTATAAAGTATATAGCATTTATTTAAATAACAAGATAGTGAAGAATCATCATAGCATATAAAGATTTCCAGATTTTTATTTTTCCAAAATGTGATTCTTAGTCCATATTACTTAGTCCAGTGATAACGTCTCCATAGCACTTAGCGCTTTCATTTACACACTCCAATTTATATGAAGCTTGGGAAATCACTAGGAAAGAACTTCCATATCATTAATTTTCTTGTCTGTCATGTCACCTTTTTATATGATGACTTCCGATGGGTATCTGTTATTTTTAAATCAATTATATTTTATACCCAAACTGTTTAATTGATTTTATTTCTTGATCCCATTTTTTGATGGAATATCCCTGACACTGCCCAGAATATTAACCTATTATTAATTGACTTTTTCCTTGACAATCAGTGATTTCTTTTGTGGAAATGTGTTTTCATTCTTCATGAATTGTAGCAAACCTTGATTTTGTCTCTAAATGTATAGTACATCTATTTGCTTAATCTTTGACTCAGACTGCCTTCTGGGAAGAATGATTAGAGATCCTCCTTTACCTTAGATTCTGAGTTAAATTCAGAAAGAGTCAGAAAAGGGAAGAATGCACTAATCTCATTCCTGGTGTGGGAACACTGTTATCTCACACAAAGCATCACTAGCATCTGGAGATCTACCGTTTGTTCAAAGCTCCTGGACTTGTCCTCTGTGGCAATCAGCCAGTTACTATTTACACCACCATAAGGAGGAGTGATCAGTGTGACCAATGTACGTGAGGGCTCTTACTCTGGCTAGTCCCCCATCACACTGCTTGCTGCTCTTCTCCCTCTCACTGTAAACTCCACCTACGAAACTCATGTGTAGAGCAGGATGCCTTTAGTTCAACTACCCCACTGCTTACTCTGTATTTTCAAAATGATGATAGATGAATCGTGCAATTGAAGGCAGACCCTATTAAGAACTAGCATGCATGCCAGAACAGGGCTTCTCAGAGAGGCACAGTGTTGAAGGACCTAATGAGAAGATTATAGCCATTGTATATTACAATGTTTCTGAATGTTTCTGTTCCTTCCAAATTTATATGTGAAGCCTTAACTTACAATGTGGCGGCATTAGAATGTAGGTCCTTTGCATGGTAATTAGTTTTAGAATAGGTTGTGCAGGTAGAGCCTCCTTGATGAGGTCAGTAGCCTTATAAGAAGAGGAAAGGATACCAGTGTCTTCTTTCTCCACAATGTGAGACTACAGCAAGAAGGTGGTCACCTGCAGGTCAAAAAGAAGACCCTCATCAAAAGCCAAATTTGCTACCTTGGTCTTGAACTTCTCAGTTTCCAAAAGATGTGGGAAATAATGAATGTTGCTTAAGTCATCCAATTTATGGTATTTTGTTATAGCAGCCATACTAACTAAGACACTGGTCTAATTTCCAACACATCAAACTAAGTAACCCAAGTTGAGGATTTATTGGTGAACTGTGAGCAAGTTGTGTAAGTTCTTCATCTATGAAGCATAATAATTGTAGCTGCCACATAGGATCACGTGATGGTCAAATGACATATCCTTCTTAAAAACATCCAACACATTGTCTGTCTGAGGCTGCACCAGAAATATTGGTTAAATTCTTGCACTCACAGCGTTTTATTTGTTTGTTTTTACTCGAAACTTATATTCTACTTCTCAGATATGTGTAAAGGGAAAAGGGACTCGTGGCCACCAACATCTGAGGATATTATGGGAAAGAGTGTGAGCTTAACTTGGGTTAGCATCTCCTAGGCACAGACTTGGAAAGTCATTTGGCTGAAGGAACTGCAAGTTTTACACTTAGAGAAGCCAAGAAGAAAATAGACATGAAAGTGAAGGAGTCATTGTTACATGTGATCATATGAGAGGAAGATGAAAACCGAGATCACAGGAAATGCAGCAGGCAGTAGTTTGTTAAATATGAAAAGTAACTAATTTTAGTTAGAAACTTTCTTTGGCTGCAATTATGTTCGTCTGAAACTAGTTGTTGATTCAAAGTCAAACGTCTGTAGTGTTAAAATTATTCATGATATAAAAAAATTACCCAAGTCTCCTGCCTATATAAATATGTATGGAGGGATGTAGGCTGTTTGTATGCACAATAGGACGGCAATGGCTAAAGCTTTTCTCTTAGAGATCTTCCATAACCACCCACTGCTAAGTCACTTTGTAATAGCATGATGGATGGAAAAGTATCAGAGCAAAATACCAACTTGTTCTGCCAGAGATGTTTCTTGAAATAAGACAGCGTTAAAAGAGACTGATGTACAAAGTTTAGTGTCATATACCCCTGTACACAGGACTTCTTTCTTTCTTCTAGAAAATGCTGTTAACAAATGAGAATCTATAGAGGGCAGAGGGGAGGAAGGGGGTCTCCCATATAGGGAGGAGTATGTGTTTGTTAAAAAACAAATTGAAGAAAACACTAAGGGCTCTAGCTTCAAATATCACAAGGGCTGTTACATACAGTAACCTTGGGTTTTGTTTGTTTGTTTGTTTTTTGCCAGAAAGCATGATGAGAACCCAAAATCAGACAATATTAGTTAAACTTTCAGCGAAATATATTTCTGTCAAACTATTCAAGATAAAGCAGGTGTCATGTGAAAGGTGAGTCCCCTTTTAAAAACTTGCAATATTCAAATGCCTCCTGGGTAAGATTTCTTGGCATAAGAGCTCTAGAATGGTTCTTATCTCACATTAGGAAGCCTGTGGATCAACCGTTGTTATGTAAATTTTCTGCAGAACCCTGAGGGTGTTCGTGATCACTGGACATTGAAGATCACTCTTTATGTAGGGAGAAATGAAAGCAAAGTTAACCATTGAACTCTGCAACATGATCCATGCAAAATAATGAGTTTAAGGTCCAAAATAAAATCTCCATTTTAAGTGAAAAAAAGGACTAGAAACCCAAATACCTACCCTATCCATTTCTTCTTTCCATTCTCCAAAGGTAATCACTGATCTGTTGTTAATATATCTATTATCTCTGGAACTATCTGTCTCTGTATGTCCTCACACTTGCTTTTAATTTTTCCTTCATATGCATATTTCCATAGATAGTACATCATATGGTTTCATTTATTTAAAAACATGTAAATTTTCATTTTTAACATTAATGTTATGGGTTAAGTCATACTAATACAAGTTAATCTAGATCATTCATATAATCTTCATTATAAGAATAATATTAAATGTTGATTGAGTACCAGCCCTCCCACTTCAGTAGTAAATGTATTTGTATGAATCTACTTGAGCACGTGCTTAAACAAATGTTTTCTGTCGTAAAATACCAAGAAGTGAAATGTATATGTCAAAATATAAACAGTCTTGACCATTCTGCATTTTAACCATGCTCCAAGATGTTAATACCAATTTTTACTGCCATTGCAACTTATACTAACTTACATTCCCAATGCTTTCATAATCATAGCTATCAGATTTATCTAGTTTGTTACCCATAAGAAATTTTAAATTTGTTTTGATTTGAATACCCCTTACTATTAACAAAATGAAGTGTTTTTTTCTCTATTTGCAAATAGTTTCTCCCCCGCTGAATTGCCTTTTCAAATCCTTTCATTAATTATAAAAATCCATTCTTAAGGTTTTGTGAATATTTTTATGTGTTCTGGCTACTAACATCACATCAATTCTTAGATAGATATGTGGGAATCAGTTTCTCTGAAATATGTGATTAAGTTTTATTTAAAATACCATCATGCATTGATATTACAGAGAAGATGCTCTCCTAGGTTTCTTTCTAAAATCTAATATTTTTAAAACACTTGTATTTTACTTCATGTGAATGAGATTCAACATTTCAATAAGGAAATTCAATTTTTACAACTCAGTTACTAAATTATCTATCATTTCCCTAGTGTTGACATTTCTCTATTGACATGTAATGCTTCTTTTGTCACGTATCAAGTTCCTTTTTCTATGTGATTATGCTTCAGCACTCTGTAGCATTCTGCTCCCCTATCTAATTGTCTGCCAAACTCTTTTAATGACTGTTGCTTTGGAATAAGTGTTTATATGTTAAACCTCCTGTTTTATTATTATTTTTATAAATAGTCTCGGCTGTTCTGGTTCTATCCCTTTTTAAATGAATTCTATGAGCGTCTTGTCAGACTCCATTGAAAGATTGTTTTGGAGCTTTAATGAAAATTGTGTGCTACTTATGGATTAATTTATACAGAATCCTTATCTTTGCCACATTGAAAATTTCCATTAATAAACCTGCTTTATGGTTCTTGCAACTTTGGTACGATTTTATTTTCTTCAATAACGTTTCAAAATTGTTTTAGTCAATTTCTTATACATATCTTAATAGATGTATTGCAGAGTACTTTATAGAATCAATGACAAATTATCTTTTCAGAAATTAAAGTATCTAATCATCACTGGTATATGAAAACATCACCATTTTTTCTTCTATTGATCTCTGTGGTTTCAATAATTGTGCTGAAATCTCTTATTAGTTAAAAAAGATTACTTATATATTCTCATCACTTGAATACTCTATGCCCATGATTATAACATCTGTGAATAATATATGTGTTGTTTTGTTCTCAAACTACTTACAACTTTTGTTTTACTTATAACTCTTCTTTGCTACTGGTCAGGTCTGCCATTAAAATTAATAGAACTAAGACATGCTTCAGTTATTTCCATCAACTGAGAAACTGCTTGATACAAATCATCTATATGTTTACTATTTATTTTCAGTCTGATGACTTTTCAGGTCCTCAGAGAATTATACTTAAAATCCTCAACTTAAGATGGATTTTTCCTTTCTTTCTGTACTTCTATTTTTGACTTAAAAATGTTCAGGCTACACTGTTCAAGATCATAATGTGTTCCTTGTGACTTGAATATATTAGAATTATATAATGACCTTCTTTACTATAATGTGGTTTTTCTTTTGGTTGAAATTCAGAAAATTACATCAGATTTACTTTTGACTAGTGTTTATTATATAATAATATAAATTTATTTTTAAAATTATTTATGTATACAATTCTTTCATAAAAACAGAAAGAGGAACATTATTCTTTAGATTATAGGGGACATTTCTTAGTTTCATACTATAATATCTGTTTTAATTTTCCATTCCTACCTTAAGTCCATTCTCTTTATGTAGCATAACATCCAAAACATCAGCTATTACTGGTCTTTTTGTTACAGGGCAGGGAGAGGAGCACCCTAGAACCCTTAAGCCTGCCCTCTCTGAATGGGTTTTGTTATTTGCCGCATTAAGACAAACATACAAAACCTTTAATGGAAAGGAACTTTAATACAACTAGGGTATAATAAAGAAAGAACAAAGAATATAGTTACTAAGTTAAGCATCCAAAGTTACCCATCTCTTTGAGGGTAAAAGTTTAGCCAAATAGGATTGGCTTAAAGCAAGGCCCAGAAACCTGGCACACATTTAAAGGACCTTTTAGTAGAGATTTATAGAAAAGGGTTAGAAAGAGTCAGACAAATCTGGGAGGAAAAGAGCAAAATTAAAATTAAGATGAAAGTTGCCACTGTTAACTTCCCCACGGGTCTCTCACTTATATTTGTTCCAACCAGTCCAAGACCAAAAAGCAAGCGCAGATTTTTTACATGTCTTTTTGTTTCACGTGCTTTATTCAGGTTTCCTTGCTGTTCTCCATCTTCCTTTTTTCCTCTTCTCTTCTCTGCAAAAATCTTTTTTACCTCTTCAGCTCCACCCACTTAGGGCAGAACCAGGATTTTTAAAACTTCCCCTTTTCCTGGAACCACCCTGTTACATTTTTACCCTAACTGTTTTTTCTTGGCTTTGGGGAAGTGAAAATTTTTCTTTGTTATCAATAGAGCCAAATATCTAGTAATTGGCCACATTTTATTTCACTTGACATACCTGTAAAGGAAGGATATCAGGATTCTTTCCACCATTTTGCTAGAAACTGACCACTCCAGACCCAGTTCCTTTTTGAAATCACCCACAGCCTCCACATTATACTAATCTGTGGCCTAATATATGACCTAGAGATTAGTAATTGTGTTAATAAAGCATTATTTGAAATCTAAACTTTTCTTATAGAACTTCTATATTTAAGCCTTTTTCTTATAATATATAGTCTAATTGATAATAGTCAAAGTAGTTGTTATTTGTTCTATTTTATGTAAGAACATATGGAAACTTAGTGAAGTAGAATGACAAGATTCAGAGGAAAAGTCCCCTTCTCCTCATTTCTCAGTAGAGTGTTGATTTAGTAGAAAGTTGGCCTACAAGCCAATACTAACCTCTCAGTCCACTGGAATAACCCTCCAATGTAAAACCGGCTTGTGTATTTTTGTATTTACCCTATACGTAGTTAAAACTTCATATTGGGCCTCCCTGGTGGCGCAGTGGGTTAAGCAACGCACTATGAAGCAAACCGCAGCCACTGCAGCACAAGTTCGATCCCTGCTGCCGGCCAGGGA